>JAMZEH010000007.1:857500-1002500 GCA_024699665.1 Ostrea denselamellosa | reverse complement strand
ATCTGGTATACCTATGGTCCCTGTTTGTCCTACTCGTTATTTTGTATTATAGGAGTTATGAGATTGATCATTGTACGTTATCTTCATCTTTTCTTTTTGTTAATAACATTTGTCATCAACAATTGTACCTGGAACGTTAGATATGACCACATTTGTGGTTCCGGATACTACAGACTACAATTCATTGTTTGTGATTGGTAGAAATTACTCAATATTTAAGAACGTTTTTTTCAGCTATTGTACACAGAACGTTAATATGATAATAATTTAGGTTTAAGATTGTTAAAACTTAAGTATATATTGTCATTAATTAAATAGTGATAATTACTTTGTTATTTATAGTATTTGTCTTCAACACTTGTACCCGGAACGTTAAATATGATCATAATTTAGGTTCCTGCAGTCTAATTTCGCGAATGGTAGTGATCAGACTTACACTGTTGTTAAGAACATTGGTTCAGCCGCTGTACTCACCCAGAACGTTAATTTGAACATGATATGGGTTAGGAGTCGTTCAAACTTTGACATATGACATATGGTCATTAAAGGGTAATACTGTTAATAGCGTTTGTAATGGCTCCATCCCGTGAGGAGCCGGGTTAGAATAGGTCCTTAGTCCCCCTTGTTTGTCGTAAGAGGTGACTAAATGGGGCGGTCCTTCGGATGAGACCGCAAAAACCGAGGCCCCGTGTCACAGTAGGTTTGGCACGTTAAGGATCCCTCCCTGCTTAAAGGCTCCGAGTGCTGAGCATAGGCTTAGATTTTGCAGCCCTTCACCGGCAATGGTAACGTCTCTATATGAGTGAAAAATTCTCGAGCGGGACGTTAAACAATATATATAATCAATCAATCAACCATGGTTCCCGATACGTCAAATATGATCATAATTTGGGTTCCAGTTGTTAAACCTTCCATATATTGTAATGGTTACTTTGTTCTTAACACCCTGTAGTCTCCAGGATTTGTACTCCGATCCTGACACGGATTCCGGAGTAATCATCAGCGGACTCGGCGGCATCTGGTTTATACTGTACCAACGACACTCTCCAAACTTTTGACAATCTTTAAATTAGTTTATTATGTCACACAGATGGCTTGCTTTAATAACGTTTTCAATATCCTTCGGATTCTTAGACATTTGGAAAAATAATATTTGTAATCCAAATTGGAAAATTTTTAAAATAAACCTTGTTTCACTTGATCAATCTAAACAATTTTATCAACTTTAGAATATAAATGGAAGAACTAAAATTCAATAACAAAATAGGTGACCCCCCTGCCCCCCCCACCCCCCCCCCCCCCCGCCCAAATGAAAAAGTAGAAAAAAAAAAACTTTGTAAAAAAAAAAAAAAAAAAAAAAGAATGCGTGTAAAATTGGTCTTAATTTCACTGCATGGTTTATAGTCTCTGACTGATGTAAAGAAACAATGTTTATCGCCAACACAAATACGTTTAGAAATATCAACACATTTGAATAAATAATGAATTCAAACAAGCAATCTATCTAATAAAATTGTGCTCCTGTATAAGAAATATTACAAAACAATGCTTTCCGATATAATGACTACCCGGATGTGAAACTGCAATGAGTAGTTAATGTCCACTCTTACGCTTTTAAATGTGTTACAAACGATCTTTGTAAAATTATATAATTGTGATGAGATAAATAAAAAATAACCCAGTTCATTTCAATGAAGAGGCCAATGCTAGCAGGCCAAATATAATTGTTTTACGCCTATTGTCCTATTTAAGGAAAAGGTGTGAAACTGGGAAACATCTAGGCGGCCGTCACATACCACTGACAATAGAGATCAAAACATTAGACTTATAGAACTGTGTGTTCTGTCTGTACACAGTAGCATATTTAGAAAATACCAGGTTAATATCGTCAAAACACAAGATGTTGAATACCTTTAAATGGCTACACAGTAAAAAAGTAACCCAGACAAGCACTATCCTTGTCAATTTGACTGTCCTGTCCTGCTTTCATTTTCTGCACAATTATTGGGATGTTTCCCTGAAGTCAGATAGGTGGTGGCGCCTTCCGTCCTTCGAAGTAAATTGAAAAATGACAAGGTCACGGTTTACAAATTCAAACCTTGTCCGGAACCTGAATTATGATTTGTTAAGTTCCGGCCGGGAGTTGAAATAACCGGAACGTAAATTATGCGACACCGGTCACGATTTAGTTTATACTCCGCATGTCGAAGTTACTCGGTGTCTTATGAACGCTTGAATGACCTGTCATGGGTTCTCTCCACGATATATCTCAGATGCAATATTTATATTTTTCTTTCATGATTCATTTATAAAGTTTTATACGTAAAGTTTCAATCTCCTAATCTTCAATTTTTTTTTTCATTTTAACAAGAGGCCTGCGGCCCTTATCGGTCACCTGATCATTAGTTAAAAGTAGGTCTTTATGTTTACTTTGTGGTTGCCATATCTATGAACCTAGGTTACTAATACAAAACATAAACGGTATAAATTTTGATGCACCAGATGCGCATTTCGACAAATAGTGTCTCTTCAGTGATGCTCAAGTAAAAAATGTTGGAAATCCGAAATAAGAACAAATTTCGAAGAGCTGAATGATGAATAAACGTTATAAGTTTTTGATAGGGTATCTTCAGATTTGCTATCTTTATACATTATTAATCAGGATTTCAGGGCTTTTCATACAAATGAGATTTTGCCTCTTTCAAAGAATCAGACATGAAAAGTATTATACCCAAATATCTGTATTGTTTTGCACATTCTATATTTCTTTTATCAATTGTAAAATTTTCTGTTATCGAATGTCCACATTTATTAACAAATGACTAGTTTTGCTATATTTACATTGCTTTCCAAACACCGTTTCTTTACACTAACTATTAAGCAGATGAAGATTTAGTTGTAAAGATTGTTGATTATCAGACATTAATACAAAGTAATCTGCATAAAGTAAAACCCCTATATATTTACCAGAAAGTGATACGGAATGAACCTGGTCATCAAGCAAATTTAGGGGTCCTCCGTGGCCGAGTGGTTAGAGCACTGAGCTCAAAATCAAAAGGACTCTCACCTCTAGTCGGCGCGTGTTCGATTCTCGCTCGCGCCGATATATGTGAGAAAGTTTGCCAGTTTACTTTCGGAAGGTCGGTGATCTCTTCCCGGGTACATTGTATCCGAGTTCTCCCCTCCACCAACAAAACTTGGACGCCACCAGATAACTGAAAAATTGTTGGATGTGGCGGAAAGCAATAAATAATCAATCAATAATCAACAGAAAGAATGCCTGAAACGATCGGGATCGAAATTGCAGGAGGTAATATAAACACTTCCGGTGTAAACAACGTGTAAAACCAGTATGGCATTTGGGAGGATCAAGTATGGGTCAGAAAAACAAATCCAGCTAAACATATCTGTCGTTACTTAATCATAAACAGTTTCGTGGGAAAACTTAAGGTTCAGGACATATTACAGAGAAGTCTCATTTATATACTTTTTTCTGGCTGTTGATATGCTTTGTCTGGCCGTTGATATGCTTTTTGCTGGCCGTTGATATGCTTTTTCTGACCGTTGATATGCTTTTTTCTGGCCGTTGATATGCTTTTTTCTGGCCGTTGATATGCTTTTTTTCTGGCCGTTCATATGCTTTTGCTGGCCGTTGATATGCTTTTTTCTGGTCATTGATATGCTTTTGCTGGCCGTTGATATGCTTTGTCTGGCCGTTGATATGCTTTTTTCTGGCCGTTGATATGCTTTGTCTGGCTGCTGATATGCTTTTTTCGGGCCGTTGATATGCTTTTTCGTGCCGTTGATATGCTTTTTTTCTGTCCGTTGATATGGTTTTTCTGGCCGTTGATATGCTTTTTTCTGGCCGTTGATATGCTTTGTCTGGCCGTTGATATGCTTTTTGCTGGCCGTTGATATACTTTGTCTAGCCGTTTATATGTGTTTTGCTGGCCGTTGATATGCTTTTTGCTGGCCGTTGATATGCTTTTTTCTGGCCGTTCATATGCTTTTTCTTGCCGTTGATATGCTTTTTTCTGGCCGTTGATATGCTTTTTGCTGGCCGTTGATATGCTTTTTGCTGGCCGTTGATATGCTTTTTTCTGGCCGTTGATATGCTTTTTTCTGGCCGTTGATATGCTTTTTCGTGCCGTTGATATGCTTTTTTCTGTCCGTTGATATGGTTTTTCTGGCCGTTGATATGCTTTTTTCTGGCCGTTGATATGCTTTGTCTGGCCGTTGATATGCTTTTTGCTGGCCGTTGATATACTTTGTCTAGCCGTTTATATGTGTTTTGCTGGCCGTTGATATGCTTTTTGCTGGCCGTTGATATGCTTTTTTCTGGCCGTTCATATGCTTTTTCTTGCCGTTGATATGCTTTTTTCTGGCCGTTGATATGCTTTTTGCTGGCCGTTGATATGCTTTTTACTGGCCGTTGATATGCTTTGTCTGGCTGTTGATATGCTTTTGTCTGGCCGTTGATACGCTTTTTTCTGGCAGTTGATATGCTTTTTTCTGGCCGTTGATATGCTTTGTCTGGCCGTTGATATGCTTTTTTCTGGCCGTTGATATGCTTTGTCTGGCCGTTGATATGCTTTTGTCTGGCCGTTGATATGCTTTTTGCTGGCTGAGACTCCTTTCCTGATCGACAATTACACTCTGTGTCGAGCTGATCGGAACAAGGATGGCGGTGGAGTGTTGACCTTCCTCAGAACCGATCTAGCTGGAGACCGTAAACTCACTTTTGAATTTAAAACAAAGCATCCGTGGGAATAGAGGTAACACCAAATGATCACAAATGTTTTTTTATTGGTGTATATAAACCACCGAAAATGGATGAACATGTTTTTAATGACGATTTTAGGAAGACTTTAGATAAAATCATAAGTAGATAGGACAACTACATCATTATTGGTGATTTGAATATCAGCTTGACAAACAAATAACGCTCAATACCAAAAGATATTTGTGACACACATGATGCAAAAACATAGTGGAAAAGGCAACATGTTTTACCAAGATTGGCAAATCATCCCCGTTAGATGTTATCATCACAAATGAAAATTGTAACACTGACAAAGTATGTAACTTTGGTTCAGGAATCTGTGACTGTCACAATCTTATATCTGTTCAAGTTGATGTAAAAGTTTTAGAAAGGGAAGCAAAACATGAATTAAGAAGAGGTTTCAAACACGTTGATGCAGAAAAATTTACAGAACAGTCAGAAAACAATCCATGTTGACTGCGTTACATCAGAGATGTAAATGAGTCCTACAAAACTTTTAGTAACTGTTTTCCTCTGAATGTAGTAAACAAATATGTCCCACTGAAACTAAGAAACGTCCAAACAAACAACAAACTGAATAACGAATTCAGTAAGGTAATATATAAATCCCATATATGAATAAAGAACTTAAGAAGGCAATGCACACGAAAACGGCCATATAACAAGTATCAATCAATAAATTCTTCTCAGAATTGGGGAAGATATAGATCTCAAAGAAACTATATAACCAAATTAAAAAAAACCCACATAAATCTATAAATCAGTGTTTCATTCAATGGAGGCCTATTACTGAATGTTCTCTCAAATTTGTTTGATTGATTGATTGTTTATTGTTTTTCGCCACACCCAACAACTTTTCAGTTATCTGGTGCCGTCCAGTTTTTGTAGGTGGAGGGGAGAGATCACCGAACTTCCGAAAGTAAACTGGCAAACTTTCTCACATATATCGGCGCGAGCGAGAATCGAACACGCGCCGACTAGAGGTGTAGTCACATTCAAATCGGCTTGATGAAAAAAACTTTGTTTTGGTTGAGTACATGTGTATGTCGTCTAATAATCTCATATTAAGGCGTAAACAGATTGACGGAATATTAGAGAACAGATTGACCGGGACAGTTTCACTAGGGGGATGAATTGACTTATAGTCAATCTCTGCTTGTACCAGGGAGATTTGTTGCATTGTTTTGTTTGTTTGTCTCATTTTGAGACGTCATCAATTGTAGGTGAAGTACTATAAATTTAGACGTATACTTAGTGCTCAGGGGCGTAGCAGTGAGAGTTCTTTAACGTGCCAACGCCTACCGTGACACGGGACCTCCGTTTTTAAGGTCATATCCGACAGACCCGTCATTCTCACTTCTAAATGCCGAGCGTTTGGCGAAGGAGCAATCACTACCTATTGTTAGGTTTTAATTTGACGCGGTCATGGCACGAGCGGGACTCGAACTCACGACCGTAAGCAAACGCTCTATCTACTGAGCTACCGTGACCGGTGAAATTGTTTGAGGTAAGACAACATTATACATGTAGCTGTAAGTTTAAAATCATTTATGGCATAAGAGTGATTATGCAGAATAACTGATCATTATGATTTCATTGAATAATCATAGTACAGAAACGGAGGGTGTATGTAATTATGTCATCATAATGCCTAATTACAAATAAACTATTCTGCATCATCATAGTGTGAACGTAATTTGTTTATTGTTTTAAGACGAATCTCCCCACAGCTCACATGTATGGTGTTATTATTTTTGCAGAAAAGAAAATTTCGACACATTGAAGTCACCAGAAGCTGTATCGTCTCCTCCAGTCAAACCACTGCTTGATGAACCGCGACTCACCGCCACCATAAACACTGAGTATAAATATCTATAAACTGTGCGCTGCCTCGGTGAAGATCAAGTCTGGACATGCGGGGATAACAAAATCATGGAGCTCCTCAACCTCCAGAGTGAACGACTGATATCAATAAAAACCAAGTCAGGGAACGTACCACAGGACATAGCAGTGACACGGGACGGAGATCTTATTTATACTGACTATAACACTGTAAACATAGTGAAGAATAAACAGACACAGACCGTGATCACACTACATGGGTGGAGACCTCGCAATGTCTGCTGTACCGCCTCTGGTGATGATGACAAACAATCCAAAGTTGTGCGTTATTCTGACTCCACAGAGACACAAAGCATTCAGTTTGATGATCAGCGTCGTCCTCTCTATTCATCTGGTTACATTAAATACATCAGTGAGAACAGGAACCTGGATATCTGTGTGGCTGACTGTGAAGCTAGTGCAGTAGTGGTGGCCAATCAGTCAGGAAAACTCCGATTTAGATACACTGGTCATCCCTCCAATACCAAGCATTCATTTGACCCAGTCGGCATCACTACAGACAGCCAGAGTCACATCCTGACAGCAGACTGTGACAATGGCCGTATCCACATCCTAGATCAAGACGGACAGTTCCTCCATTACATTGATGGCTGTGGTTTACGCGGTCCATGGGGTTTATGTGTGGACATCAGAGACAACCTCTTTGTGGCTAATGTTGATAACAAAGTGAAGAAAATTCAGTATCTACAATAACCCATTACATATCCAAACACAGTGCAATTTTAAGTTCAGTGTTAATTACATCCATGTATCTAAACACAGAGTTTATTGCAGCTCTAAACAGTGGCTGTTTAAATTACATATTCAGTCTTGATTAACTGTGTTAATTACACACACTGTTAATTAAATGTCCTATGTTGATTACACATACTGCGTTAATTATAGCTGTGTTAATTACATGCATTGTGTTAATTACACACACAGTTTTAATTACTGGTTCCATGTTAATTACACCTGTGTTAATTACACATACTGTGTTAATTACACACGTTGTGTTAATTACACGCACTAAGTTAATTACACGCCATGTGTTAATTACACGCCATGTGTTAATTACACGCCATGTGTTAATTACATACGTTGTGTTAATTACACGCACAAAGTTAATCACACTATGTTAATTACACACACTGTGAATTACACGCACAATGTTAATTACACTGTGTTAATTACACGCACTGTGTTAATTACACGCACAAAGTTAATTATACGACATGTGTTAATTACACACGCTGTGTTAATTACACGCAGAAAGCTAATCACACAATTTAATTGCACACACTGTGAATTACACGCACAATGTTAATTACATTGTGTTAATTACACGCACAATGTTAATTACACACACAATGTTAATTACACGCCATGTGTTAATTACACACGCTGTGTTAATTACACGCACTGTGTTATTACACTTACTGTGTTAATTACAGCACTGTGTTAATTACAGCTCTATTAATTACACACCTTGTGTGTTTGTTTAAATGTTTCCGGTGTCAGCAGACGAGATAGGTAACATAGAACATTTCCAATTCCGTTATTTGGCATCAATTTTGTAAACTGATTTTTAATGATTATTTGCCTCTATAGTAATATATTGTGAAAATAATTACCGGTGTGATAACTACAGGTGTAATATGCAAAGAGAGATAACTCCTCCTCATCAACGAGGTATAGGAAACGTGTGGTGCAAATGGAGTTATCTTCCGCAGCACAAGATCGGTGAAAACTTGTTAACTTTTTTAAAATTTGCTTTTACGTTGTTTTTTTTCCCGTAAAACACGCTTCTAACAAACATTTTTACGACAACTGCAGTAACTGAAGATTGTTGGAAAGTGATACTTGTTCCCTTTTTGATGAAAATAACGAAAATTTCTTTGGGTGCTGTGAATATGGCATTTCCTTAGGTCTACCGTTAATGTATACAATGACTTTTTGAGGGGTGGGGTGTGTGGGATAAACTTTGGACTCTGAAATCCATTATAGACTTATCTCAGCGTACTACAACCGGCATTTGTCTTGCCGCACAACTTGCAACGTATGACTTTCCGTGCTTTAATCAGTGACAAATCATCATGAGTGATTCTAAAATAGCATATTAACAATCCCCAGTATTTACCACAGTCCCAATGAAAATATATTGAATTCATCGTTTTTACATGTTGATTAAAGTCCACCTACCGCCGAGTTGTTTGTATGGAGTTGTATGTCACAATCAATAACTTTTCTCTCAAATGGAAAAGTACAGAAGTACAAAAAATTTAGACCTTTTAATGACAATCAAGGCCGTAAGATTCTTAGCCATGCCTCCCCGTAGGGATTCGGGTTGTTAGAATAGATCCTCAGTACTCCTTGCTTGTCGTAAGAGGCGACTAAATGGGGCAGTCCTTCGGATGAGACCGCAAAAACCGAGGTCCCGTGTCACAGCATGTAAGGCACGATAAAGATCCCTCCCTTCTTAAAGGCCATAAGCGCTGAGCATAGGCCTAAATTTTGCAGCCCTTCACCGGCAATAGTGACGTCTCCAAATGAGTGAAAAATTCTCGAGCGGGACGTTAAACAATATATAATCAATCAATCAATCTTAGCCATGCCAACGCCAGTTATGAGATCCGTCCTTCGCTGTTAGGTCGTTTCCGAAAGATTCGATTCTCATGCCGGGCATTCATCGAAAAAAGTAATCCTTGTTTATGAAAAAGTATGTTTGGTATCTGAGAATTTGCTTATATTTGACAAGATACGGCTTATACACAGGCAGTGTGTTTTAACCTTGAAAAGGTAGTACATGTTTTTGTGTTATGGTCAGTAAGTGTTATACAGAGATTTGCTGAAAAGCAGATACTTTATTGTGAACTATTTTACGTGGAACTTTCATATTTTGTGTAGATTCTTTAAGGCAAGACCTTCTGCACAATGATGTTTGATCTTTTGACCTTGGAGTTTGACCTACTTTATAAAAACAACCCAGACCTTTTCAACATCTCCTGAATTATTTTAGATAGGATTTTCATATTTTGTATAAGACTTTCTTTATGACAAGACTTTGTTATTTCGTGAAGTTTGACCTTGTGACCTTGACTTTTGAGTTGGACTTTTTCTTTAAATCGTTAACCCGTTCAAAGTCTTCTGATCTATTTAAGGCAGCTCTTTCATATTCTGTATAACGATTTGTTGTGGCAAAGCCTTTTATTTCATAATATGATCTTTGATCCCGTGACCTTCAAATTTGACCTACATGTACTTTGAAGAAAATATAACCTGTTGAATATATTTAGAACTATCTATCGAAGGGCTTTCATATTTTGTATCTAGATTCTTTATGACAAAACCTTGTGATATTGTTCTTCTGACCTTGACATACTTTCTTCAAAAACCTGACCTAATCAATATGTCTTTACCTCTGTAAGGTAAAGTCTTTATACCTTGTATCTAGAGTCTCTTTGACAAGACCGTGATTAATTTTGGAGTTTGACTTACTTTTGATTTAAAAAATGAAGTATTCAATATCTCTTAAACTGTTTGATATAGATCTTTCGTATTTTGTCTACAGATTTGTTAAGGTGATGTCTTTCATATCATACCGTGATTTATGACCTTGATCAAATCCGCAAGGTCATGTTAGTCATATTAGTGTTGATGCATATCTGCTGTTAATTAATTTTCATTTATGTCACCATCCTTTGGGATTCGGTTGGGGCCACACCATGGCTTCGAAATTTTTCAGGGGAATAAAAATCACAACAGCTGAACAAATGGCAGGGCCAAGGTGACTCAGGTGAACGATGTGGCCCATAGACCTCTTGATGATAACGGTAAATCTGGTGTTCAGTAAACCTACCGCCGCCGTCATGTAACGTTTACCGCGGAAGTACTGGGATTCAAGGTAGTGGTGTTCATTGTCTTTCAAGACTTGCCTTAATATTTATTTTATTAAATAAATAAATAAATAAATAAATAAATAAGCAACAGCAATAGAGTATGACTTGATATTAAACATACATAGAAATGCATAAAAATAAACAAATCAATTGTTTGTCATTATTTATTGATTTCATAATGTGCATTGTATAAAGAACATTACATATTTCAAATTCACATTCATGGACATGATCATCAATGTCAATGTTCTTTAAGCCCAAATTTCTCATTTTCCTTTTTTTTTTTATCTGACCTTTAAAACCGTCCCAAATATTAAAACAAAAAATCTTCTCCTCTACCTTTCCATTTTCTTGGTCAAAGTACCAAATCCAAACTCTTTTTTAAAAAATCCAGTAGTTTATGTCTCCCGTACTTTTCTCGTTAAATTTTGTCATCACATACCTGGAAACCTGTTGGTCAGAATGGTGGATCGCAAAGTGGACAGAACACCCTGGACAGAGAGGTGTCAATGAGCCTTAAACACAGGCGTTAATCACATTTGGGCAATTAGCCTTAAACACAGGCGTTAATCACATTTGGGCAATTAGCCTTAAACACAGGCGTTAATCACATTTGGGCAATTAGCCTTAAACACAGGCGTTAATCACATTTGGGCAATTAGCCTTAAACACAGGCGCAGATCGGGTTCATGAAAGTTGACAGCATATTAATATCTCTATTTTATGACAAACGTTCACATTTTCATTGTAATGTCGCAATATTGTATTGTCATAATGGTGTCATTGTCTCGCGAGATCATGTTTTGAATATAATCAATTTCTTCAAAGAAGGTTACACTAATACGTTTCAGGGGTTTCAACAGTTTTGTTTAAAGTCGGAATTTCGAAAATGTTATGGTTGTTTTAACGATCTAATTTGCAAAATTCACAACGATCTGTCATTGGTCAAATATTGTCTGATGTGTTTCCTACCGACTGTTCTAATTTTGATCAAGATATAGGGCTCACGCCGGGTATGACCGGTCTCCAGGGTATGCTTACTCCTCAGACACGCGGTCCCGCCTCCGTGTTTCCAGGAGCCCGTGTATGCCCAGCTATCAATTCTGTATTCCTGTCAGGAGTTATGAGATTGATCACTGTTCGTTATCTTCACCTTTACCCACTCTGGTGCTAAGCAAAGAAACATGTATAATCTATGGTCTTTCGTAGCCATGATTTTGACTTATATCTTAAAGGGGTGTGGACACGATTTGAGCTGAACATTTTCATTTAATTTTCCATTTTTATTGTTTACGACGCTTAACTAAGTACAAGTATTGCTAATGGTCAGAAATAAATTAATTTAACTGAGTAACAAGAGAGATAGAGACCTCAAAAGTCTTAAAAGTTTGTTATGTAAACAAACCTAAAGTTATGTTTCTACATCTAATTTAGGTTAAAGTTTCGGTTAAAGCAGATTTTTTCAATTTACAAATTAATTTTGAACACAATTAAACAGTTTTTAATGTTCGACACATCTCGTTTTGTTTTAAACATGATATTTTCTATTACGCAATCTATATATAAACACAAACATGGCACAAACCTTGTTTACACAATAAAAAAAAATGTGAGTGCTGTATCTCACTTGTAACTCAACAACCGACATTCCGATTTTGGCTGACCGTTATAGAAATATCTTAGTTACGCAATGTAAACAATAACAATGGGGGGGAAAATAAAAGTGTTCAGCTCAAATCGTGTTTATGTCCCTTTAATCGATATTGTAATAGAGTGGACTGGTTTTTGCATGTTCCGTTTTAGTCGCTTACGATGGTAACTAATGTTGAAGACAGGGTACCATATAAAGGGGCGTGTCATCTGAAAGACAAGACAGTGTTCCCATCAAATACAGTCTATATAATCAGTATTGTATGTACTCTTTATGAAGATGAGTAATTGTCAAACTCTTTCACGCATGCCCCCCCCCCCCCCCCCACACACACACAGCAATGCCTAAGTTATCTAAACGAATGGGAAGTAATAGGTACATTCAACACATTGTGGCAAGTGAAACAGCACTATTTTTTCTTAAACAAACAAATAAATAGACAGACAATAAATAATTAGATATCACACAGGTGTAAACGATATGTCACTCACAGTCTCTGTTGTGCGGTTGGCTGTTTGTGATAGAAAGCGAATTCACGAAAGACTCGGGATCTTTCCTCACTTTAGACATCCTTGATGCTGAGCTGTTTCTGCTGTAGTCCGCCATAAAACTGTGGACTTTACTATTCCCCGTCACTATAGAGGAAGCGTACGCATGTGCAGCCTCAATTGGAATCCGCGGTAAAAACACATTCACAAAGACTTTCTTCTTGTCCGCCTTATCACGTGATCCCCCGCTGAGCAGGGACTCGTCTACACTTTTCACGACACGAATTCTCTGTTCGCTTAACTGTCTCTCCTGTTCGGATTTAACCCTTGGGACGGATTTCTTTTTTACCTGAACATTTTCAGGAAATTCAAATTCTCCCGCGTCAGCATCCGGTGTTGTAGGTGGCGCTGTGGGGTATTTACCTTTCCAATGAACACAATTCCCGCTGTCATCCAAGTTGGATTCGCTCAAACGATTGTTTTCACAAATCTTGCAGAACTCCCGAGGTGAGATAGATTCGTCATCTCGAAGTCGACTGAATAAATAGTCCGGAACTTTCAGGTGTAAACTAGGATCGAATTTAAAACCCTGTTTTTGTAATTGTTTTCCAATCATCCAAGCATCTTTGTGACTCCGAACAAAATCCCATTCATCCTTAAAACTGTAAGATTTAGGGATTTCCGGTTCTTTTGGAAGATCCCCTCGGTTTCTATAAATCCCCTCGATTATCTCCCTTTCTCCCTTTGTGAGTCCAGCTTTATCACGTAGGAACATGCGTCCCGGATTTATTTGTGTGCCGTTACTACAATATTTGTTCCTAGATTTGACCTTGTCCCGGCGTTGCGAGGTCACAGCAAGGTCTCTATAGAACTTAGATACAGACACACACTCACCCAAGTCTTCCGACCAATCATAGAAACGCGCTATGCTCACGTGAGATCTTGGCATTGTCAATACAGCGGAGCGGATCCTAGGGGATGCTGCGAATGACTGGTGATGAAGCGGAAGTGAAGTACGAGGTCGTGGCTTCTGAACCAGAGGTGTGAAGCTGAAATAAGACAAGGCCATCGTGAACACATTCCAAGCACCTTTAATGAAAGTGTGTGCCACTGATAAAATGAATGCCACATACAGATCAATATGTCTGTTTTTCGACTTTGCTATTGATCTTTTGACTTTAATTTCTAAATTTCTAAGTGAACTTTAATCACTATCATAGATTACACTGATCCGTGGAGGTCGAAAAATGTTCGATATTACAAACATGGACCCTCAGGTAGCACCTCTCACTCCTCTCAGCTTCCGGCCCTGATTAATAAAATCAGTAGAAAATCCCTAGGGGTATCCCGGGGATCAACTCAGCCTCAGACTCGTCATATCAAACTTGTCTGTAGACCGAGCTATTCGGTCAGCTTACGAGTTAACCACAGTTTCATGTCTGAATTCAATTCCGATTGTAGTAGTTGTCCGCGTGCAGTCACTGTGACAGTTCTGTCCACCTAGCTCAGCGTCCCTCCTGGTCCATTTATATATATCTGTCCGTCAGTCTTGGTGGAGGGAAACTTTCATAATAAAACCTAAAGGCAACCCGTGTTTTCTACACCGGGCCATCCTCTCTCTCTCTCTCTCTCTCTCTCTCTCTCTCACACACACACACACACACACACACACACACACACACACACACACACACACACACAAACAAGAAAACCCTAAAGACAGGTCACTGTGTATATAAATATTTTACAATCAATAAACGAACGCCATCATTCGTGTGTAAAAGATTAACTACCCTCCCAAGGATTTTCCTCCACGGGACTATGTTTATCTTCCCCTGTAAATTAATAATATATTACACACGGTATAGCAATTTAAATCCCCAGGTCAACCCTCAGTATAAACAAAACTAGCATCCGCGACCTTTTTGTTTAAGTTTATGAAATATTAAGCATTATCGGGCCGATAACGGGAAGCTTTTCAGAGTTCGATGACGAGCAGCACAAAAGAACGACGACCCTTAAAAGCTTAGGTAGTTGTGTTATTTGGAAATTATCTCATGTTGTCAATAGAATCTTACAACAAAATTCAACATCATTCTCCCAGACTTTAAACATTTATTACATGTATTATGTCATTGTTCATTCTCGTCCCGCCATTGTCGCCGCGTCTCCTTACACGGGGTGAATATGTTCAATGTCAAGGTGACTAGACATTCGTTGTTGTTTGATATTAGTTATTTTCTTCGCGATACAGAGCCGCGAATTTACACACCCGAAAATTAACTTCAAAGATCGACGACTCTGTAACTATGAACGAGCGAGCGAGCGAGAGAGAGAGAGAGAGAGAGAGAGAGAGAGAGAGAGAATCCTTGTCAGGCATGTACTAAGTAAACTTTGTTTAAATAAGAATCTGCACTAGATATTGATAACTCATCGCCATTATGCTATTTTCCCATAAATTAGTAAAACTGTTTCAGAAGTTATAGAAACTGCTATATAGTTGTTATAGAAACTGCTATGTAGCTGTTATAGAAACTGCTATATAGTTGTTATAGAA
Organism: Ostrea denselamellosa; assembly: GCA_024699665.1. NCBI lineage: Eukaryota > Metazoa > Mollusca > Bivalvia > Ostreida > Ostreidae > Ostrea > Ostrea denselamellosa. The sequence goes on along the minus strand of JAMZEH010000007.1, from coordinate 987,241 downwards.
ACTGCTATGTAGCTGTTATAGAAAACACTTTACTGTTATTATAGAAACTATTATTTAGCTGTTATAGAAACTATTATATATCTGTTATAGAAATTACTATTTAGCTGTTATAGAAACTCTCACTTAACTTATCTACATATATTACTCTTATGATGGAAACTATTATATAGTTGCTACAGAAACTATTGTTTAGGAGTTGTATAGAAGGCATTCTATAGCTGTCATAGAACATGTTTTGTAGCTGTTACAGAATATTATGTTTTGTAGCTGTTACAGAATATTATGTTTTGTAGCTGTTACAGAATATTATGTTTTGTAGCTGTTACAGAATATTATGTTTTGTAGCTGTTACAGAATATTATGTTTTGTAGCTGTTATAGAATATTATGTTTTGTAGCTGTTACAGAATATTATGTTTTGTAGCTGTTACAGAATATTATGTTTTGTAGTTTTTATGAAATATTATGTTTTGTAGCTGTTATAGAATATTATGTTTTGTAGCTGTTACAGAATATTATGTTTTGTAGCTTTTATAGAATATTATGTTTTGTAGCTGTTATAGAATATTATGTTTTGTAGCTGTTATAGAATATTATGTTTTGTAGCTGTTACAGAATATTATGTTTTGTAGCTGTTACAGAATATTATGTTTTGTAGCTGTTATAGAATATTATGTTTTGTAGCTGTTACAGAATATTATGTTTTGTAGCTGTTATAGAATATTATATTTTGTAGCTGTTATAGGATATTATGTTTTGTAGCTGTTATAGGATATTATGTTTTGTAGCTGTTATAGAATATTATGTTTTGTAGCTGTTATAGAATATTATGTTTTGTAGCTGTTATAGGATATTATGTTTTGTAGCTGTTACAGAATATTATGTTTTATAGCTGTTACAGACAATTAGATGACCGTTACACGAAGATCATATGTAGTGTCTGTATAGTAGTACAGTGTCCCTCTATCCTAAATAAAAAAAAAAAAAAGTATTTTATTGAAATCGAGTCTACATGAATACAAACCATATCTATGTTTTGTCAAACAGCCATCCCGAGATCTCGCGTTAAGACCCAACAAGTTTTACATTGAGACCTTATGTTTCCTAACAAGCATAGAGAACGTTATCTCTGTCTACCCCTCAGACAGTGCATACTGTTCTAACAGTGTGTACTAATAACATGATAAAAGGTTGCTATGTGAATGCACCCAAACAATGGATTAACACGAGATTTCAAAAACTCATAATAACTAGGACGATACTCGCTAGGTTTAGAGGGAATTTGTAAATGATAATAAAAAAACCACCCTCTGTTACTCTGTTTTATATTCACAACTTTCATGATATTTTTAAATATCACAGGCCTTACCTTTTGTTTTTTTTTAAGTGAATAGTGAACCTGATATATACAAAACACAAGTAACTGATTTCACGATAGAATTCAGTAGTTTAATAACAAACAGAAAACCCAGGCACACAGACAATGCGTGAATATTATCAGAAATCACAACTCTTCGCTTTAGTTTCGAATTTCCAATTTCGTCAGGAATCAACGTTTACTTCTAAAGGCTACACAGTACACTTCTGATATAACGGACGTCACATGACCAACAGGCTTACTAATGCGTCACAAGCTTAATGGACTCACAAGGGCGTCACAAGTCCAACAGACTAAATAATGCGTCACAAGCCTAATAGGCTCACTAATGCGTCAAAATTCCAAAACCTCATATGGGCGTCACAAGTCCGATACACTTGCTAATGCCTCACAACCCTAATAGCGTAGTTACGTCAGTGGCTTAGTGGTTAGGCTGTTAGACCCTCAACCGAAAAGTTGTGGGTTCGAGTCCTGGCCTCTGCAGGACCGACGTTGTGTCCTTGGAAAAGACGCTTTACACGAATTTCCTCACTCCACCTAGTGTAAAGTGGTACCTGGCTATAGACAGTGAAAGATATTGTTAGAATGTTAGTGTTCTAGCGCCTAACGGCAGCTTGCACTGAAATAGCTCTGCAATGTTATAAGGTCTGCTGGGTTAATAATGTAATGTGAAGCGCTTTGAGCAACATACGCTGGATTGATTGAATGATTATATACTGTTTAACATCCCGCTCGAGAATTTTTCACTCATATGGAGACATCACTATTGCCGGTGAATGGCTGCAAAATTTAGGCCTATGCTCGGCGCTCAGGGCCTTGGAGCAGGGAGGGATCTTTATTGTGCTACACTTGCTGTGACACGGGACCTCGGTTTTTGCGGTCTCATCCGAAGGACCGCCCTATTTAGTCGCCTCTTACTACTCACAAGGGGTACTGAGGATCTGTTCTAACAACCCGGATCCCCACGGGGCCAGCATATGCTGGAAAAGCGTTGGAAAAAGCGCCATATCAAAACCAGTCATTATTATCATTATTATTATTACGTATGCGTCACAAGCCACAAAAACTCGCGACGGCATCACTAGCCCTGCAAGCTCGCGGCAACTACACTTTGGTGGTACAAATCCCATAGGGAGTTACATGCCTACGACAGCCTAGCGAGTACAGGAGCACGACAGCCTAAAGACAACAGGAGCACGAGAGCCTAAAGACAACAGAAGTACGACAGTCTAAAGAAAACACAAGCACGAGAGCCTAAAGACAACAGAAGTACGACAGTCTAAAGAAAACACAAGCACGACAGTCTAGCAAATACAGAAGCAAACCCTAGCGAGGTCAGACGCACGACTGCCTAACGAAGGTGTCACAACCTCAACAAACTCGCGACAGGTTATTGAGCCTATACATGGTCGAAAGGGTCACAAATTCGTCAAAAGCCCGATAGCTCGCGAAATGAAAGCTACACAAGCCTGATAGGCTCATGAAACCCTCACAAGGGCATTACAAGCCCGATAGGCTCATGAAACCCTCACAAGGGCATTACAAGTCCGATAGGCTCATGAAACCCTCACAAGGGCATCACAAGTCCGATAGGCTCATGAAACCCTCACGAGGGCACTACAAGCCCGATAGGCTCATGAAACCCTCACGAGGGCATTACAAGCCCGATAGGCTCATGAAACCCTCACAAGGGCATTACAAGCCCGATAGGCTCATGAAACCCTCACGAGGGCACTACAAGCCCGATAGGCTCAAGGCAATCTCACAAGGTCGTTACAAGCCTGGAAGACTCGGGATACTTTTATGTATGTGCATGTAATATGATTCAGGTGTCGATATTGCCCCGGACCCTAAAGAAGAACTTATGTTTGATGTCAGTCACGCATTAATGCGTAAAAAAGTAAAAAACAAGTGATACCGAGGTCAAAAGTGAGCTCGTGTCTCGTCTTTACACGGCCCCTGAATCTGAGATTAAAAGCGAGCCCTGCCTCGTTTTTACGGCAATGGAGCCTGAAATTTAAAGCGATCCCAATCGTCCTTTTTATGGCCTCGGAGCCTGGGATTAAAAAGCGAGCCTGCTTCATCGTTTTTATGGCACCACGGTGCTGACCGTCAGCGGAGAATATCACACGACAATTAGCTTGTGTATATTTTTATAGTAATCTTATTTTCATTCTATTTATCATTTTAAAGCTGACATCAATTAAAGTTACGGTTAAGTCATATCACCAATCATTAATCTCACCGAGTCTCAAAATATATTCTGCTCCTTTGTGTGAAATATGATTCTGATTATATAATAATAATAATAATAAAACAAAAACCAACAGCAACAAAAAACAAAAAAACAACAAAAAAACCAAAAAAACAAAAACAAAAAACAAAAACAAAAAACAAAACAAAAACAAAACAAAACAACCCCCCCCCAAAAAAATCAAAAAACAAAAAAAAAAAAAACAAAAAAAAAAAAACAAACAAATAAAAAAAAAAACACAAAAAAAATTAATAAAAAAAAAATAATAAAATAAAATAAACCTGTTTGAATTTTTAAAATAAACCTGTTTGAATTTTTTTTAAAAAATTGATCGAAGACTTACTTTAAAGAGAATTGAGACTAGAAATCCAACAAAATAACATAGACTGTCTATGACGGCTCGACATGAAAGCCTCGTCTGTCATAATCAACAGTCACATCATCACTTGATCTCTCATGTGTTTCCGGTTCGTTTCACTTTCATAGGTGTCGCCACAGAAGCGAAGTTAAATTCTCCCTACATCACTGATCTGTTATTGTTCGGTGCGGTAGTTGTGTGTATACTATTTTATGGTGTTCAGTAATCGCATTGTTTTCGCTTCAGTCTGATCAAGGCCGCCGTCGGAGCAGAACAGGGTGTGCCACTTGAATACATGAATACCAGACCCTTTGCCAAAAACGTGGCCCCGATTCCATGTTGTGTTGACCGTAGTCCCGCAAGTTAGTTGGGCACCGTATTGGAATCTGCGTGTTTGTCTGTCCGTGGTCGGAGACTCAAATCAACACAGGATAATGTACAGAACTCTAGGGGGGGATTAAATATCTGTCAACAGCGACTTACCGGGGGAAAGACTCAAACACAGACTTTTCTATAAACTGCCCTCCAATGTGCGGCGCTCATATTAGATCAATACGCGATAATTACCGTCGATTACACAACATGTTAACGGAGATATTTGTTTTATTGACCGGATACAAAAAAAGTACAACACAGAGCATTTAAATAGAAATCTGGTAATATCTGCTGCGGGTTTATTTATTGTTACACATGCTATAGATACACAGCTAACAATACATGTACTGTGTTCAATTACCGATAGATTGTAGTCTATATTGAAATCCAAATACACTTTCTTTAAAAAAAAAAGAATTCATTGATTGAAAACTAGACAAGGGAATAATATTCGAATATAAAATAATCTACTAATAATTACTTGAATTTGAAGGAAATGGGACCGCATTTCAAGGGCCACGTTTCTGATTTTAAAAGCACGACGGATTTGTTTAACGAATTGATTTGATCTGTGTAGATACAACAAATATACACATGTAGACTTATAACGCATCATAAATCTCACAGTACAAGGAGGATTTAAGGGACCACTTGACGTTAGAAACTTCGCTATGTGTCACTAAGATTAAAGTACTTACTGATAAGATTAAATCATCTTTTTTATTCTAAATATTGTGTTGTCGTTCACCGCAAAATATAGTACATGTGTTTTTGTACTGTCGTACACAGGCACTTGGGGGCATGGATCTTGATCATCCCACATTCCCACCCACCCCCTTATCACTCTATTTTTTTTCTGATCTGAAATAGACACACTATTTTCTTTCTATTTATATTTTGTAAATATGCATTAAAGATCACCCAAATATGTTATTTTTCGTTTCTGTCACGTAGTAGTAAAAATTACATCATGAGTGATTATAAGAAGAGAAGGCATGCAACGCTTTTCACATCGTCTGCCTCATCTGGTTCAAACTTCGCCTTATTTTTTCACTCACAGCAAATCAGAACATTGGATGTGCATATATCAATATATTGGTTAGGCATTCTTCTTTATTTTCGTGTTTCCGTTATGTTTCATAATGGATCTTCATCCATCAGAATAAAATATAGACGATACAAAACTCGCCACGCTTTGAGAGTACTGTGCTTTTGTTAGAACTAAGCAAATTCGAGATTCTCTCTCGGAAGCTTCGAGCATCATCGTTATATAATGTCATTCGGAACAGTGGTCTGGGTTATCGTTCCTGCACTTCCGGGCCGGCTGATGCACAACAACGAAATTGACTCTGATTGTGAGTGATTCGATTGATGTAATTAAATATCTGCGAGTTTTAAAATTATAACGGAAATACGAAAGTAAAGAAGAATGTCTAACCAATGTATTGATATATGCACACTCAATGTTTTGACTTGCTGTCAGTGAAAAATCAGGCGAAGTTTGAACCAGGTGAGGCAGACGATGTGAAAAGCGTCACATGCCTTCTCTTCTTATAATCACTCATAACGCAAGTTTTCCTACTGTGTGACAGAGACGAAAATTAACATATTTGGATGATCTTTAATGCATATTTAAAAATGTAAGTAAAAACAAATAACGTGTCTATTTCAGATCAGACAAAAATGAGTGATAAGGTGGAGGGGGTGGGGTGGGGGTGAAATGATCATGATCCATGCCCCAAGTGTCTGTGATCTAACCCGCGCCCCTTAGCTAGTGTGAGGAGCACTCTACCACCGTGGCAGCTATCTTTCTCGAGTACAGTCCATTAAAATATGTCTCGGATATAGTTCATGATTTTAACATAAGTCTCGAGTAGTCCATTTATCGGATAGTCCATTTTCAGTTCAGAAAGAGTCTTACTTTTTCTCCCGAAACAACAACGAAATATTCCCACAAACAGCTGAGGTTAGATTGGTGTAAAACATAACAGTTTTTTTTTCTCTGTATGAAGTGAGTCTTGATAATTGTGTTTCAGAAACATACAACTTTCAAAGGTAAGTGTTCTTAAGTTCAAAATGATACAAAATCCTTGTTGAATTTCAGGTACTATTAAAGCAACTAAGATTAATGATGAGGACTTACAGTAATCCCCGAGTCAATGACCCCCCAGGTGGCGCCGGTACTTGTGAACAGGAAATCGATATTTTCGGATTAAAGGTCACCTTATGCGTCAATCAAAGACTACAAAACGCAGGAAGAAGGCATTAACAGATTTGTGATAGCGAGCGATATTTCTTCAGAAAATAAAATCACAAATGGGTAAACTTCTCTATCATTGTATTGACCGACGAGCTCTGTGAAATTTGAGGCCGATATGTTTTAATGGATCGCGGTAGACAAGTGGTAAGGATGCTCACTTTCTAATCAGGGGACGAGGGTCCAGCTCTCGATCCCAGCACAGCATCAAAGTTAATATCCTAGCTTTAACATTCGCTAAGTTCCAACATTAGAATGAAAAAGCTACGAATCTTTCGATTATGTGACCTTTAAAACGAACTTACTACCTGGGTCGTACGAGCCAGATACATGTATATACTATTAAAACAAAACGTAGGAGGCACTGTATTTTTTTTATCCAAATGTTCACATATACAAAGGGATACGAAACCATAATGTATAGTTCCTTAACGAGGAAGAATTTCCAAAGAAATTCATCACCCAAACAAATCAATCACACTCTCACAATCTGCAAGGGATGCTACTGAGGATCAAGGGTGTTGTGTCACAAATTTGCATGCCTCTAAATTGGAAGGTTACAGCCACTCCAAAGGAAGATTTAGAAGAGAAAGCATCAGATTATCAGTTGATGAAGTCGTTAATTAAACAGAGACCTTGCGCCGTCTAACACAGGCTGAGAGGTTACGTGCCCTTGACATGCTACAGTTTGGCACAAGACAGGTCACTGTGGCAAGGGCATTGAATGTTTCCAAGTCTGTTATCAGCAGATTAACGTCCAGGCATAGTGCTACGGGGTCTGTTCCGGATAGACCACGATCCGGTCGACTAAGGGCAACAGCTCAGGTCCAGGACAGATTCATCCGCACTATTGCCTTGGAAAATCGTCTGGTAACAGCAAATCAGATAAGGTCTCAACTTCTAAAGGATACTGGTTTGGTACTGACTGGCCAGACCATCAGGAATCGACTGCACAGATTTCACTTACACGCCCGACGTCTTTGTGTCATTCCCTATTTGAGGGATCTTCACATTATGGCCCGACTCCAATGGTGTTGTCACCATTAACGCTGGGATAATCGCCGGTGGAACCAGGTAATGTTATCAGATAAGTCGAGGGTCACTGTGGACTTCCTGGACAGACGCAGTAGGGTTTGGCGCCAACGTAACGAACGTTTCCATGACGTTAACGTCATTAGACATGATCGGTATGGGGGTGGATTTGTAACGGTGTGTGAGGCATCACTGTTGCCGACAGAACAGACTTGCATGTTGTTGTTCGACGTGTCACAAGGCAGTACTACCGGGACAACATCTTGGCACCCCATGTTGTGCCGTTTGTACATCGTTATGGCCGCCGTTTCATTTTTCAAGATATCAATGCCAGATGACATAGGGTCGTTACAGATTATCTCCAACAGCAGAATATCATCAAATTACCATGACCTACACTCAGTCCGGACCTTTCCCCCATCGAGCATGTCTGGGACATGCTTGGACAGTGGCTACGCCAACGTCAACAACCTCCTGCCAATGTCCTAGAACTTGCTGCAGCATTGCAACGGGAATGGAATAACCTTCCCCAGAATGACCTGGGACGTCTCGTTAGGATTATGCCACGCTGAATCCGAGCTTGTCTGGTCAACCCAGGGGGTTTTATCCGCTACTGACTCGGTTTCACAATGGTGGTACATTTGCTGTGTGACCCTGTGTTGGTGCCGACTCTTATTCTGGAGGATCTGCCCTTTTCGGACTGTACACAAGGTTTCGAATAAATTAACAAATGTTTCCTTAATGTTTTTCTATCATTTGTTTCCTTCCTGACCTTATGATCTGCATTTCATTATCCTCGTAAATCCAATATCCCCTACTTTTTAAAATAGTATAGGCAAACATTTGAAGCATTTAACCTGGAGATTTTTTTGTTAAATGTTTATAAAACATTCGAGATATTTTCATTCATACAAAGGACGCTAATCAGCTTTAGGTGAAGTGCCACAAATTTTGACTAATAATACATTAACCGTGTCATAGAATTGTACGGACATATCTGAACGAAACGTGACATTCACTCTAAGCAAAGGTAAAGTTACTGATTGGGTTCTCACCTCGTTCCCAAAGAGAACGCCCCTTCCCTACGGCGAAAAGAATGACGCATTCCTCGTCAACAAACAGACTACCCAGCTCGACTTCTACAAACATGAATCGATCGAGTCCCCCAAGAGAATATACCCAGGATTTTTCTTTCTTTTCTTTTTTTCCCGCATCAGTGATTCTCCTAAATCCCCGCGTCCAAACCCCTCAGCCACGACTGTGTCGATCCATGTTCTATGGCAACAAACACAGAGGCACAATAGACTTGTTCATCTCTAATTTTCATTGAAGTTTGTAAGTGGACTGTTTGAAACTGATGAGCGGAGGTTTAATTGGTGTGGTAGTTTCCGTGTGATGCCAATAACACACCAAGACATTGATTGATTTCAAGCGCATTGTTAACATATAATTTCCGGGCCCGCTGAAATCATTTTACTAATCATGATCAATTAAAAGCTTCTTTTTTATTAATTTGTCATGTTACTCGGATCCCATTGTCTGCTTTTATCGATTGACAGAATCAAGTTAGTAAACTACAGCTGTATTTTCAAGTTCCTATCAAATAGATTGTATATGAATATTTCCTGTGTTTTATATTAAACTGAGCCAGACTCTGCTTGATCTGTGAGGTCATCCTTTTGTACAGCACCTTGGTTTCCTGATGCTGTCTCAAATATGTTTATGACGTAAGCCGGTCAAAGGTCAAAGTTACTCTATCTATCACTCCATAATGTGTCACGTGTCTGATTGTATTCATTAAAATGATTGAGCTTGTTTTATTTTGACGAATTGTTTATAGATCTGATACTAAAGCTTATATAGTTGAAATGATATCCATTTTTTCATCAATGTGAATAACGTGCGTTTAAATCTTGAAAAATATAGTATGAGTATCTTTAATACTGAGGGTATTCCGACAAAGTGAAAATAAGATGTAAATACCCCCCCCCCCCCCAAAAAAAAAAAGATTATAGTTTTTGAAAATATGTGAGGCTATGAACAGTACATGCTTCACATGAGCAAATTCCTTTTTAAAAGCCTGTTTGAATGTTGAATCGTTTCAACTTTGCTAATTATCTTATTCTACAGAGCTGGGTAGGATACGTTGACGAGAGGATGTAACCGGAATGAATCATTAAATGCTGCAGGAATTTTGATGCCCTCTGATTGGTCCAGAAAATCTTCACTGGTATGTACCTCAGAATAAGTTTACCTCAAAATTAACGTTGGGGAGGTTTATTCGGTAATTCACTCTTAAACAGCCATAGCTTCGTTGACAATTATATCGACCAATCAAATTGCGCGTTTTACAGCGTGTATTGGTTAGTACAATTCGAGGACGTTAATAGCGTATACAGTTTTCTCGGTTTAATCATTCAAACCATATAATGATACATGAGGAATAGAACATATAATTACAACTATACACTTGACAGAGCTACATAACAGATAATACACAATGTATATCTCCCTTATAAAACGTGTATCTCCCCCATGCTCTGATCCGTAACTTAACATGGCTCCAGAATTTTGTTGTTGTTTTTCTTTTAGGACTTTCAAGTTTGTTTCGATTTCGGATTTCCAACATTTTTATCTTGGTCATCACTGACGAGACATTATTTGTCGAAATGCGCACCTGGTGCATCAATATTGGTGGTACCGGTTACATGTATGTTTTATAAACAATGCATACAAAATACGACATAATGGAGAAAAGACATGTGGAGGACGGACTGTCGAATATTTGGTATATTTTAGAAATAAACGTACATTAATTTGTGTAATGTTGTAGGGTCTGATGTAAGTTCGCAAAATTTGCTGCCATTTGGTGATGTGCAGTATCGAACATTTTAAGATTTCTTTCTTTCTTAATTCTGTTAGCTCTTTAAATTATTAAAAAAAAAATATAATGAATTTCATCAGCAATATGTCCCAAGTTACATGATTTACAGACTCGTTCATTGAGAGGGATATTATACCACCTCGCGGTCTCCACGGATAGGTGGTGATTTGAGGTTCATAAAAAGTCTTTATCTTATACCAAACATTATTAATTATGGTAAAATCACTATCAATTAAAATGTAATACTTTGAGAATACATTTATTACTGTTGCATTTTCTAGATTTTAACTGTTAAAATGTGTTACAATACAAAACGAACGATTGGTGAAAATTTTATCTGTAGTTCAAAGTCGGAAGTAATGCATGAAAAATGAACGTCGATCCCGATATCAATCGTTATGTAAACTAATTGAGTCACGCTCGATCAGGATCGGAGTTCACTTATTGCGTACTACTTTCAATTCTGGAAAGAGGCATAGATCTTACGAACTTTGGATTCTTTAGATCATCATCGAGCAAACACGGTGATTGATTCAGGACAGGAAGTCTAGATAAAATTTTGTTTTATGTGTTTGCCGTTTTTATTCACTTGAATAAGATAACATATCAACAAGCAAGCATAAAATGGACTGTATTTTAAGTAATGCAGTTTCCCAGTTGATAATGTTGGATCTTCTTTGAAAATATTTTGGACAAGTGAAGCTGAAGTTCCGAAAAGTAAATATCTTTGTCCCTTGTCTGAATGGACCCTAAAAAAGCTGAGTATTTTGGCTAATACTTCACTTCCACCCACCCCACCCCCACAACTCCCGCTTACAATTGCAACCGGACGAATCTGTATGGGCGAGAATAACCCGGAGCGAAAAGGGGGAACATGAGAGTGTGATATTCAATAATGTTGTAGGAGACCCGTAAGTATGTGCCCTCATAAACAAGATTCAAAATCGATGTCCCTACACCTGCACTACCAGCGCACCAAGCAGTTATCATGGGAATAAATACATAATTTACAGATTTTAAAGTTGGTATATTTCACTTTGATTTAATATATCTATAAACAAAATTCTGACGAACACTTGGAGTTGTTTCGACATTGTCTTACGGCTTGGGTCTGTACAACCCTTGCAGAAATCGAGACCTAGGATAAGGCTACTAAAGATGCAAATGAGTATTGGAATAGGGTATAAAAGCACTATGAACCGTTAACATAATTCAAATGCATGTTGATTTTTTTTTCATTTAGAATGAAAATGACAAGTCTAATTTAATTGTAACGACAGGGAATCTTTGAGGAGACAGGCTAATAACACCGGGTATCTCTTGTCACAGTGCGCAAGTTAACTTCTTGTTCTTTTTCCTTTTATTTGTGAAGATAAAACATCATAATTTTACATGAAAATGCATACATTAATCATACAAAACATAAACATAAAATTCAAATATAAAAAATAACGTATAATTTCTATTATTGTTGGGTTTTTTTAATATTATATAACAATTTTTATTATTATCCACTCTCTGCTTTTGATGATTGTGCGACTCATACTGTGTATATATATTGTTTAACGTCCCACTCGAGAATCTTTCACTCATATGGAGACGTCACCATTGCCGGTGAAGGGCTGCAAAATTTAGGCCTATGCTCGGCGTTTATGGCCTTTGAGCAGGGAGGGATCTTTAACGTGCCATACCCGCTATGACACGGGGCCTCGGTGTTTTTGTGGTCTCATCCGAAGGACCGCCCCATTTAGTCGCCTTTTACGACCAGTAAGGGCTACTGAGGATCTCTTCTAACAACTCGGATCCCCACGGGGTATATATATATATATATATATATATATATATATATATATATATCGTAGCTGAAATGATTTCATTGTCTCTGGTTTTATTTTGTAGGTGATGTATAATTTTTGATTTTCTAATTAGACATCAAATACAGAGGCCTATCATAAAGTTTTATTATCATTGAAATTCGGTCGCGGACCGCATATTTCACTAATTGTTCATCCGCCAACTCAAGAATAATTATCCTTAATGCATCACCAAAACAAGTTTTGATCGATGTTTGTCTTTTAATGTTTAAGATGATATATGAATAAAACATTTGTCTCTATGGTAAACAACCTGACAGTAATGAATATTCATGGAATCCATGGGAATTTTATCTAAACATCATTCGCATACATAAGAGAGAGAAAGAGAGAGAGAGATGAGAGAGAGGGGTCATTCAGGGGCATAAAGAGAAAGAGGGACGGAGAGAGGGGCAAAGAGAAGCAGAGAGAGAGGGAGAGAGAGACAGAGAGAGAAGAGAGAGAGAAGAGAGGGGGCAGAGAGAGGGGAGAGAGAGAGAGAGAGAGCGCGGCAGAGAGAGAGAGAGGCAGAGATAGAGAGAAGAGATATAGAGAGAGGGGGAGAGAGAGAAGAGAGGCAGAGATAGAGAGTCAGAGAGAGAGAGGCAGTAAACGTAAAATGAGGACAATTTTTTTTCACCATTTGACTGAAGTTGTGCGGACAGAAGTGCACTATGAGGACAAAATCCTGTCTTACGCCCTTATAAATATGATCTATAGCATCTGAAAGACGAAGATACAAAATGTGAATTTAGTGAGAACAAGTGGTGTGTGGCCATATCCTTACTAATATTCCCTCTTAAAACCGTTCTTTTCATAATTCTAAAAAGAGCATTAGATAGATTTATAGGTGTCCCTATAGCTATACCTAACATAGTACTTTTTTGCCTTCAAAACGTAGATGTGTACTATCTTCTAGAAATTGTGAGGACGTCCTCACTTCACAGGGTTGGTCAGAGAGAGAGAGAGAGAGAGAGAGAGAGAGAGAGAGAGAGAGAGAGAGAGAGAGAGAGAGAGAGAGAGAGAAAGAAAGATAGGCACAGAGAGAGATATTAAAAGAAAGAAAGAAGAGAGAGAGAGAGAGAGAGAGAGAGAGAGGACAGAAAAAGAAATATAGGCACAGAGAGAGATATTAAAAGAAAGAAAGAAGAGAGAGAGAGAGAACCTCCACACGAACTTTAAAACTCCACAGTGATAGATATCAAAGAGTTATCGTTCTTACTGCAGTGAATTCAGGTCGTTGGTGAAATGACTCAAGTTACGCAAGTCTTTCTGTGACAGTAAATGGCCAAAAATCAGCCATTGTTTGATTTTGTCCTGTATGCCGCTGGTAAATCTACAGAGGGCTGGGAGTGCGTGGGAGTGTCGTGCATTCTTCTCAATAAAATGTCCAAGAAAAGGTTATTTTCCACAACCCTTAGGTGTTGAGATGTAATATGTTCGGTACGGAAATTCTTTTAGATCTTCCGATACAAATTTTAATCATTTTCAACATGTTTCGTATTCGCCTTCTATACACGTGTATATGTATAAGATAAGAGAGAGGCGCTGCTTTCCGTGTTATCACATCCGTAACAGCGTGGTATGACTCACACGTGGAAATTATCACAGCCTAAATGTAACGTACTGCCTACCTAAATATAGGTACGAGGGTAGATTTCTGAAATTGGTTGCAATTTTGTGGGAAATTCCATATTAATGTCTGTGATACTGATTCTGTGCAATGTGTGTTTCATTGAGAATGTACTGCATTAGATTTGTCCAAACATTCTTCTCTGATAGCAACTGACGATTTATTCATATCATCAATGAAGAAGAACAATTTTGAACAATAGCTAAGTGATTGCCGATAATTATCGTTCAATGTAACTAGCACCTATTTTGATTTGGAAGCAATCCTAGATTTGGATGCATATCAGGCATACTTACAATAAACCGTGTCTTTAGAAACATTTTCCTAATGGGGCATGGAAATGTAAACTGTCATTGAAGCTAAACTACTCGTACAATATCGGACTCCTCAATCTCAATCATTAATTTACCTGGGTTTGTGACAATTCACTCTAAGGACTAGGTGCGATAACAGCTATTATTGACCTAAATTCGAGCGCCTTTCATCCTAATTATCTTGGAACATTTACATTAATTTCATAAATATTGATGTATATGTGCTGGTTATATGCATTTTGAAGTTTAGTGTATTTCTCGAAATCAACTGTTAGACGCATTGGGGGAAATGTTAAGTTAATTCACCAGGCACTAGTGTCTACTATTTGGTATTCTATGATGGGGGTGGGGTGTAAGAAACAATGAAACGCTTCATGGGGATGCCGTTTTATGCAAAATACTTTCATGCTTCCATGGTGTTCGTGCCCCTTTGCAGCAAACAAACTAATCATTCATTCAATAAATATAGTGACGTCATAAGTTAGCGTTCTACTTCATTTCATTTTCAATGTTAAAATATTCTCTTTCAGGTCTTTTATTTCTGGTACCAAATAAATTAGACAGGAAGCCTGCTAGACTTTGAAACGTCGTACTTTCTAATTAGTTTTAAAGAATTTATTTATTTATCTATAACAAAAAAAAAAATCCGCCCAGACAAATAAACCCACAATTTAATGAGACAAAATAAAAATACAACAAGCTTCTTTTCAGCAATGAGACGTAAAATAGAAATAATGCACAAAAACAACATGGAATGTAAAACAACATATAAACAGGTTGTCACATGGTCATTTATATATATATATATATATATATATATATATATATATATATATAGGTTTAAAATCATTCGATTTGAACTGAGACTAAATTCAAAACATCACATAAATGTATATATACCGTATGAGTGCTGTGAATGGGTGACGAAGCACGACCTTGTTACGATTCAACAATTAAAAAGAGGAAATTGAAATCTAATTAAATTTCATCCAAATCAATTTGCAATAAGTAAATATTTACTTAATATTCACAGCTGAAAGTACAAGTCGAATTTAAGAAAAAGAAAAACCATCGTCCATTAATGCGCTGCTTGCAGTAAAAATTCTGTACACGTTATTTTCGATGAATTGATCGTTTGTTAATTCTAAGACATTGGAATTACATGAAATCACCCCCGGGGCTAGGAAATGGTTAAAATTAGGGAGTCGGGAAAAATGCTGCGCTTTGAACAAATTCAGATTCTAATCTAGATATTTGTTTTGATCTTTTTTTAATCTTAAAGAAGGATTGTAACAACCATACAGTGAAATACGGCTAAACTGTTAACGTTTTTAAGAAGTTAAATAATCCAACAAAAAGGGGGTTTACAACCCATGCAATAACACCCCTCACATCCTTCACCCCCCCCCTCCTTCACACACCCCACATCCTTCACACACACCCCGCATCCTTGTAAAGGAAACTATAGCACGGATGTTAAAATCATTCAGAGATGAAAGGTCCATCAAGGTCAGCGAAGATCAAGGACGTAGAACGAGAGGAAAACTATATGATTGTTACATATCTTGAATTAAGCAGTTTTAAGCTCAGTCGGTTATGTTCCAGTACATCCTACGGGCCACTTCCTATGATTTTCACGGGGTGAGGAAGTGGTGTGAATTTTCGGGGGAGGAGGAAGGGGGGGGGGGGAGTAGTAAACATCTGCCAGTGACTTACCCTGCGCGGAAAGCGTTTGTTGGTTTCATAAAATCCATTTCCTGGAACTGAAATCCTGGGGTTATCACTCGACACGGAAGTCCAGAACATTCCGTTACCATGACAACTATCTTTTTTTATGTAGAATTATTATAGTTCTATGAGTAACTTATATTGCGTCGCTTCTGCATTTTTGTCAAGATTGGCGGTATATCGCTTGTTACATGTGTATAGGTCAGAAACACGGGCTTTCAGCTTAGGATAACTTCGGTTAGTCACGAAAGGAACTCACGAACTTCAAGGAAACTTTCGGAAAAGCCCACTCAAGGAGAAAATGGAATGCTGTCGTAATTAGCGCCGCACGCAAGTTGGAACATTATATCAGCGCCCCATTAAGAGTCCTGGATAATTAAACAGACGTTCGGTTTTTGAAGTTCTTGTTTTTCCTAAGTCTTGTTAGCAAATACACAAAAAACCCCGGGATGATTTTTAATCTTTAAATGGATGCCTGCATTCCGGCATTACATCATTTTTCTCTGAGTACGACAAATGGATGGATTTTATCGGGGTACACCTGCCGAAATGGATAAATCGGCACAGAGAGCGTCATTATATACAGTTTTATCACACCTTGAAGTTGTATAAAATCAGGTGATAAATCAGAAAAAATGGGCAAAATCATTAGCCAGTGTCATTGACGAGAGATTGATATATCGAGCATTGTTAGGGAGTGCACAAAGGTCAAACACACCCCTTACACAAACGTCAATGATTCATTTCTCAAGTTCAATAATGGTTCCATTTGGAAATTTTTTTCTCTCTGTTGTTTGAAATGATCCCTGTTATGATTATTGTGTTTTTCATGAATGTGACACTGATTGGGTCTCTTATAATGGGTGTAAATATTGAATGTGAAAATATCAATATTCATAAGCTTTTTATTAAGGGCTGTTGACATTTCTCTCTCTTTCTTTTTTCTCTCTCTCTCTCTCTTTCTTTCTTTCTCTTGCTGTCATATCTAAAATGTGTCGGTCAATTTAATCTTTGCATTTCAATAACAAACTATCATTGGATACCAATTCAGAGATTCTAGTCAATATGAATTTAAGGAAATTGTGAGAAAACTACTCTTGGTAAATACACTGAAATATGATACAATATTCAAAATAAATTGATCAATGAAACCTTGCATATATCTCAAGGAGCACTTCGGTTTTGAAAGTTTTGAAAATTATCTTAATAAGTACAGAACTTGGATTGTAGAAGTTATGAATATCTGCTTAAGAATTAATGAATGAGGCTCTAGGTACTAGGAATAAACGAATCTGTAACAAATACATCTCCGACTCTCCAGGAGATGAGATTCATTCTTTGTTATTATTATTATTATTATTATTGTTATTGTTATTATTATTATTAAATTTGAAAAGTTTGTTGATGAAAGAAAACCTTTCTTGTGATGTTATAGAAAAAACACTTTAGAATTTTACTACACTTAATGATGAACAAACATTGAGATACATATTGTGTTCTGACGAGTTGTGTATTCTAAATATGATTGGGAAATAATTTGAACATTTTTTTATATGCAATTAACAATAGTGGTAATATGTTTAACCTATGTGTCAGGACGTCACTTTTGTTTGGTTTGCTGATATGTGTATACATTGGTGTGTATTTCCACACTCCCCCTCAAGGGCCCCTTAATTGGAAATAGAATATGCTTTATGGTTTATCTATTAACTCAGCTAAGGTCTTCTCTTCCTGATCTTTATCTCTTTTTTTTTTTTTTTGGCGGGAGGACGGAGATTTTCTGGACAATAGAATTAAAAAGAAATTCATGATAAATTGCAAGTATTTCCCCCACTTACTTAACGAGTTTTTTCGTAACTTTGCAGGCACAATCACGGAAATGTAAGTTACAGTCTCATTAAAAGGTCGTCCGTTATGAGCCGACTTTTATGAAGTTGCCCATTTTAGCACCCACAGGGTTTACTGAACAATAGACTGACTTCCCCAGACTGTAGAACTGTTAAATTTTTAGATATTACGTAATTAATCTAAAGCTATTCAAACTTTGGAAACCGTTTATAACCTGTGTCATTCATGCTTACCATTCTATGTTCAAGAATATAAAAAATGATATTTTAAATCTTTAAAACATTTATAAGCAGTTTATACATGTATTGTCATCCCCACTCACCCCCACCCCCACCCCACCCCCTTTCTCTCTCTTCATCCCGAAATATCAATGCAACATAAAACTTATCAAATAAAAATATCTACTGAATATATCGAAAGAAGTACACACATGGCTTGAAATATGAAGTTAATTAAATTTTCAAAATTGTTCATGATGATCACGTGACTAACCTGGAAGAGGGCCGCCGTGTTGGAGACGCACTAGCAGCAGCCATACTGCCTGTTCTGTCCTGACCTCTTGTTCAGAGCTGGACGCGACACTTCGAGACACTCTACAACAATGTAATCCAAATCTTAAAAAAGTCGGTTAAATATCTTAAATATAGAACATATCCCCGTCCTGCCAGCAAGGTCATTGATATCGGAGTGAAATTTGACATGACGATATCTTTGACGATGCCTCTTGTTTTCTCTCGGACTTTGCGAGGTTTGTGCGTTATCTTGAACATCTACATTTCGAATAACGGACATCCGGTTGCATGCCACGACTTCGTCCGGTTTTATGCCTTCTATCGGCTTCTAACGTTACGCAATCGACCCGATAATTACTTTTGTGCAATTTTTTTCTGATTCTTTGTTTTATCAAACTCTGTATTCTAAACAACTGTGTTGTTTTCAGATAACTATCCACTCCCAGACGAAAGAATGTCGATTCTTGGAAAATCAACTGAAATTGGTGGGATTGCGAAAATTTAGAATCTCATTTATGTAATCAAAATAGCATTAGTGTTAATTGGACTAAAAGCTTTATTACTTTAATCAGTCAATATAAGTGTCAGGATTTCAAAAATAATTTTACCTTCACATGCATTAAAGACTGTGTCTTAGTGTACATATTTTCTGACGGATTTGGTCGAGAACTGGAATTAATGTTACTCTATCTCAATTACAAAACAAACTCTCTACGAAGAAGAAATCAAAATACAAATAAATGGATTTTACATTACCCGCGATTTCTGGTCAAATGTTGTCCTTTCTTGATTAACTCTGCATTTAAACACATCAGCAGTACTGTGAACTCGGAGAGATTCCTAACTCAGGGAAAGTCAATATACACAGAACTACTTCTACTTCATAGGGCTGATTTTATCAACTGTTTCAATATCGGTGGCGGACGGCGCGAACTCTTAGGTAACGTTATACCGTCCGAGTTACAGCTGATTCGGTGTTGACTTAGTTCGCCGATTCCCCACTTCACGGACACTTGAGCGGAAGTAATATAGTCGACAACTGCAATTTATGACACTTATCCTGGGTAGTTTTATTGTTCTTAAATGATGATTCGATTGGGTTTTCCTCGTCGTCGCGCACTTTCGAGAGATTTACAGAGCTTAGAAGCCTGATAATTTCATACAGTGTTTTGTGTCGCCGCGAGTCATTGCCTTTATACCTGCGCGCACTGCATTATAACGCTCCGATCATCAGATTAATTTTATCAAGCTGCAAGTCACTTCACCTGCATAACAGTCTTTCCACATTATCTCTCTTTACATAAGGGACAGAAAAATGTTCTTTTTTCCTTATTTCAACAAAATGTTTTTGGAACTTACCCGTACCGGAAAACTAACACATTTCCTGAACTTATTCCTGAACAATGGCAACGTAAATCCTGGACCGAAATGTTTAATGGATGCAGAAAATTGTCACAAAAAATTCAGTATCAACACGCGTAATTGGCAATGTGATGGTAAATATGTGTACATAGGAATAGCACTGTTAATTGTGTACTACTTAACGTCCCGCTCGAGAAATTTTTCACCCATAGGGAAGCAGAATACTTCGGTAAATTAATGTTATTAGGAATGTTACGGTAATTAGGAGTAAGTAGGAACATTACGGTAAATTTGCGTAATAGAAATACTATGGTAATTACGTGTAATTAGGAATAATTAGCAAAACCTGACATGTTTTCATAACATCTTTTACTTTATGCCTTCACTGTGCCTGTGTAAGGTATCTGCTGTTAACGTTCTGAATGCTACAGCATGTGTACGTGTGCTTTTTAAAAAAAAAAAATGACATTGCACGTTTTATTGTTTTGTTACCATGTTTGAGTTTTATTTTGTCATTTGTGATGTGTTGCATGCAATAGTTTAGTCGAGCCAATTTTGTTGTATGTTTTATTTTCAGCAGAAAGTACATGTAACAGTATACACGATCTTTGGAGTCCAGTTCACACAATATTTACGATATATATATATATAATATTACTATCAAAATATGCAATTAGGAAATGTTACGATGTCTTTGTGTAATTTGGAGTGTTGCGATGAATTTGTGTAATTTGGAGTGTTACGATGTCTATGTGTAATTTGGAGTGTTAGGATGAATATGTATAATTTGGAGTGTTACGATGAATATGTGTAATTTGGAGTGTTACGATGTCTATGTGTAATTTGGAGTGTTACGATGTCTATGTGTAATTTGGAGTGTTACAATGTCTATGTGTAATTTGGAGTGTTACGATGTCTACGTGTAACTTAAAGTGTTACGATGTCTATGTGTAATTTGGAGTGTAAGGATGAATATGTGTAATTTGGAGTGTTACAATGTCTATGTGTAATTTGGAGTGTTACGATGTCTATGTGTAATTTGGAGTGTTACGATGTGTATGTGTAATTTGGAGTGTTACGATGAGTATGTGTAATTTGGAGTGTGACGATGTCTATGTGTAATTTGGAGTGTTACGATGAATATATATAATTAGGAATGTTAGGGAATGTAATTAGGAATGAAATTACAGGTAGTGATGTTACATTAGATATATGAATACTACGACGAACACAGGTAATGAGGAATCTTACTAAGTGTAACTAGAATTTCCTCGCCACATCGCTATCGTTTCCTGTAATGTATATTAAAAATGTATTTTAAATTTCATCATCGTTTACGGAAACAAAGCTTTTTAGATGCTTTTCTACAAATACGCCCCCGTAGTAGTATGACCATGGACGGATCACCTACACGCACGTGGGTTATTTTTCCGTATCATATTAAAAGATAATTTTCAAAATAAAAATGCAAAACTGAAGATACTTTTTGTATCTGATTTCGCACCCTTTATGAACGTCGATAGCGATATCAGTATTACGGGGTGTTTTCTTTATAAACCATTGAAATATATACAACATAATCAGCACAGTTTAAAACATCCGTGTAGACATACTTTGTTACCTTATGTCGGGAGTAGTCTCTCAAGGATTCAGCAGGTTTGATCCACACCGGATCTGATGACGTTTATCATTTGGGTTAGTGTGATCAACGAAAACGAAAATCCTTACCTAGCGGATTACTTACTTTTTGGGTTATTAAGTTTCAGTGGATGCGATTCGAAAAATCCGATCCGATATTTACTTCAGACTACTCCGACTGATGATGTGTGTTGAAGTGGTGACGCATGCGAGACCAATCCGCCATGACGTACCGCCTGTACTAATCAGCCTGCCGTGACGTGCATGCGTGTACTGTGAAACGTTGAACGAAAACAGTTTGTCAGGAGTTAACGCCTTACAAAAGAACACATACACACTTACCCCCCCCCCCCCCCCCAAAAGTGATCAAAAAAAACCAATACATTTAAATGGTTTATTTTCTATCTATTTCCTTTTCACCTGGGGGCAGAGTCGACATTTCATAACCCATGTTAATGACGGTTTTGGAGTCCATTACTTGGAATGGGGGTGGGTTGTTTGAGAATGATGGATGGCCTTCATCATATATATTGTTTTCTTCAGAAATGTTGTCGGTCGCTAGAGGGAAATAACGATGGAATTCGATAGGTAATGACACATAATGGCCTTCATTAAATCAAAATGCTGGGTGGCAGGTGCACTTCTATGTGAAAATTGGCGCGATTTAACTCTGTGTGAGTGGAAATTTAACTCTGGGATAGATCTCTAGAGCGACTTGATGCTTAATTTCACTCTTCTCTCTCTCTCTCTCTCTCTCTCTCTCTTTTTCTCTCTCTCTCTACCATTCTTGCTCCATTTATTTCTCTCTTTCTTTGTCTCTCTCTCTGTCTCTCTCTCTCTTTCTCTGTCCCTCCCTCTTTCTCTCCTCCTCCCTCTCTCTTTTCGTCTCTGTAGGTCCGTTCTCTGTCATTATCTTTCTCCCCTCTTTCTTCCTCCTTCGGCTCTCTCTCTCTCTCTCTCTCTCTCTCTCTCTCTCTCTCTCTCTCTCTCTCTCTCTCTCTCTCTCTCTCTCTCTGCGTCTCCTTCCCTCCCGCTATATCTGCCCCCTCCCACAATTTATATTGAAGTAGGATTGAATAGTCGCAAAATATGCCTGCCTACAGAGGGTTGAAAACGTGCAAGATTATATAACAAAATACATCATCGTAGAAATCACGTGTCCTACGCAGTACATTTGTCAGCATCACGTGTCCTACGCAGTACACTTGTCAGCATCACGTGTCCTACGCAGTACACTTGACAGCATCACGTGTCCTACGCAGTACACTTGTCAGCATCACGTGTCCTACGCAGTACATTTGTCAGCATCACGTGTCCTACGCAGTACACTTGTCAGCATCACGTGTCCTACGCAGTACATTTGTCAGCATCACGTGTCCTACGCAGTACACTATGTCAGTATCACGTGTCCTACGCAGTACATTTGTCAGCATCACGTGTCCTACGCAGTACGTTTGTCAGCATTACGTGTCCCACGCGATACACTTGTTCTATCTATTTATTGATAGGGATTATCTATTTAGAGAAATTATGTATTTACGGAGATTATCTATTGATAGAGATTATCTATTAAAGAGTTTACTTATTTATGGAGATTATTAGCAGATTATTCTGTTAAAACCCTCGTTAATTTTTCTGTAAATTATTCACGATGGAAATTAAATGATGAAATGAGCCTTTCCAATTTTAACAAATATTTTAAGTCCCCTACCGGTTTTGCCGAATGGAATTACTAGTTTATCCTCTGTCTGTCTCTCTGTCTGTCTCTCTGTCTGTCTCTCTGTCTGTCCATCCGTCAGTCTGTCATTTTCCGGATTTTTCTTCGCATTGGACGATGATATTCAACTAAAATTTTATATATGGTTTTGTCTTGGATAGTTACAGATCAAATTTGAATTTCTTGACGCGTGACCTACTTTTGACTGAATTATTGTACTGATAGGGAACATTGTATAACCTACAATAGACTCAGAATGTTTGTTTATATTATATTAAATGTAGTAATTAAAAATAGACATTGAGAGTAAATCTTGATCTTTTAACGTCACTGAGCGATTTAGAAGCACCCCCCAAGTTTACAAACATACTCAGAACTACTACAAAAATTAGAAACTTCACATCTAGGAAATTCAATATGTTCGATATGTAATGTGTACGATATCTCAAAAGCATTCGACTCAGATAGCGAAATGAACATTACACTCCTTCAAAAAGTCGTATGGGGCTAGATCCGGAGTATGGTGGGTGTGGCAAGACGCTATCCTTCTTCGACTTCAAAAACTGCTTGATAAGCTTAGATGTATGTGATGGAGCATTATCATGAATTAGACGAGCATGCCTAAATCCTGACACAGGGCGTCGTTTATAATAACGTTTCTTGTGCATTGTTAATATAACAATTTGTACGTCGTACTGGTTCGAGATTATAGTGAACCCATGTTTCGTCACCAGTAACAATGTTTGCAAATTGTCTTTGATTGAATATGGGAAACATTTTGAGCAATTGCTTAGCGGTTTGTACTCGCACTCGTTTTTGGTCATCTGTCAGTATATGAGGTATCCATCCGGCAGAAATCTTTCGTATTTTCAAAATACGCTCCAAAATAAAATGCACCCACGATAGCGATATGCCGCCAGCTTTGGCAATATCACGTATCGTGTACCTGCCATCACTTTCAGTTATTGCGCTGTTACAGTCACAGGTCGGGTAGATTTTGATACATCTTTGACAGACTCAGTGCCAATCAGAAATTCCTTTCTCCACCTACGAAATGTCTCATAAGATACCTTATCAGACCCATAAACTTTCCCCAATTCAGTAAAAATCTGCATTACCAAATGACCAAGTTTTCTGTGAACTTTATATACGCTCTAATTTCCTCAGTATTCTCAACCCGTTTCCCAACCATTTTTTACAACAGTGGTCAACGACTGGCTCTATTGGAATGACTACAAGTTTAAAACTATGTGGAACTGAGGCTCGTGTTTATACCGTTGGAAAGATATTGAATAGAGCTATTCAATTTGCACATTGTGGATAAGCCCAATGGATGAAGAATGAAATGCATCTTCATTCACTCCCTACTAGACAGGGGCGTAGGTAAGACTATTTCAATGTGACAGAGGAGTAAAACTGAAAGCTTCACCGAAGCGCCGAAAAGGGTGTGTGTGTGTGTGTGGCTCCCTCCCGCTGAGGGGTGTTTCGGTTGGGGGTAGGGGGAGGCATTCCCGAGAATTTTTGAAATATTAGGACTCATTTGCGTGTCTTTCAGCATCAAAATACATGTTATTGAAATAGTCATAGAATATCGTACAACTTTTCAACGATCTTCAAACCGTTAAGTTGAAAGTTTACCATTCGTGATCGCCATATTTCTATATTGATTGATTGATTGTTTGTTTGTTTTACGTCCCGTCGAGAATTTTTCACTCACATTGAGACGTCACCAGCTGTAGGTGAAGTATCACAAATTTAGACCTATGCTTAGCGCTCAGGGCCGTAGCAGTGAGGGTTCTTTAACGTGCCAACGCCTACCATGACACAGGACTTCCGTTTTTAAGGTCATATCCGAAAGACCCGTCACTCTCACTTCTAAATGCCGAACGTTTGGCGAAGGAGCAATCACTACCTATTTTTCGTCTTAGGTTTGACGCGGCCATGGCACAAGCGGGGCTCGAACTCACGACTTCCCGGTTACGAAGCAAACGTTCTATATGTACAAAGCGAAGGTGTGGCGGACCAAAGGCAGTTCTCTAAAAGTAACATTCCACTTAATTGCTATAACATCCCCTCAAGCCTCAGTGGATCATTTTCCTATTTCATATGAAAGCCCACACAAAGAAATCTTTAATATGGTAACTGGGAGTCTGTCTCTCTCTATCTCTCCCTCTCTCTGTCTGTCTGTCTCTCTCTCTCTCTCTCTCTCTCTCTCTCTGCGTGTCTCTTTGTTTCTCTCTCTCTGTTTCTCTTTTTCTCTGCCTCATTCTCTCTCTCTCTCTCTCTCTCTCTCTCTCTCTCTCTCTCTCTCTCTCTCTCTCTCTCTCTCTCTCTCTCTCTCTCTCTCCGATTTACCATTTTTACTAGATATGATTATATGCAGTAATTGGGACACTCCAATGACTGTTTCATGCTTTGCTCGGCCCAACGGTCACACTGTTATACATGTAAACACACATTATCAGATTATGAGGTGCACACGTGAGCATGTGGTATTAAAAATTGAATAAAACAGCGTGATCGATTGGTTAAGTACCACAATTTAGAATAAAACATTGACCGCATAATTTTACTCTTATGCAAGATTAAAACAGAAAAACACCACAAGATTTGTTCTAATATCCATATGATTATACTAACTTTGATGGACGTTCAGTTGTTAAATATGCCATTTTCATTTAAGAATTTCCAATTTACAATTATCCGGGATATTTTCTTCAGACAAAATGTATTTAGATGTGAATAGGTAGGTGCTTCACTTGCTTTGTTGGGTTTATTTGTGGTACTGTCTCTGTCGTCATGTTGTTGGGTTTATTTGTGGTCTGTCGTTGTCGTCATGTTGTTGGGTTTATTTGTGGTGCTGTCTCTGTCATTTTGTTGGGTTTATTTGTGGTACTGTCTCTGTCATTTTGTTGGGTTTATTTGTGGTCTGTCGCTGTCATTTTGTTGGGTTTATTTGTGGTACTGTCGCTGTCGTTATGTTGTTGGGTTTATTTGTGGTACTGTCTCTGTCGTCATGTTGTTGGGTTTATTTGTGGTACTGTCTCTGTCGTCATGTTGTTGGGTTTATTTGTGGTACTGTCGCTGTCGTCATGTTGTTGGGTTTATTTGTGGTACTGTCTCTGTCGTCATGTTGTTGGGTTTATTTGTGGTACTGTCTCTGTCGTCATGTTGTTGGGTTTATTTGTGGTACTGCCTCTGTCGTCATGTTGTTTGGTTTATTTGCGGTACTGTCGCTGTCGTCATGTTGTTGGGTTTATTTGTGGTACTGTCCCTGTCGTCATTTTGTTGGGTTTATTTGTGGTACTGTCTCTGTCGTCATGTTGTTGAGTTTATTTGTGGTACTGTCTCTGTCATGTTGTTGGGTTTATTTGTGGTACTGTCTCTGTCATGTTGTTGGGTTTATTTGTGGTACTGTCGCTGTCGTCATGTTGTTGGGTTTATTTGTGGTACTGTCGCTGTCGTCATGTTGTTGGGTTTATTTGTGGTACTGTCGCTGTCGTCATTTTGTTGGGTTTATTTGTGGTACTGTCGCTGTCGTCATTTTGTTGGGTTTATTTGTGGTACTGTCGCTGTCGTCCTGTTGTTGGGTTTATTTGTGGTACTGTCTCTGTCGTCATTTTGTTGGGTTTATCTGTGGTACTGTCGCTGTTGTCATGTTGTTGGGTTTATTTGTAATCCGTCGCTGTCGTCATGTTGTTGGGTTTATTTGTGGTACTGTCGCTGTTATGTTGTTGGGTTTATTTGTGGCACTGTCTCCGTCGTCATGTTGTTGGGTTTATTTGTGGTACTGTTGCTGTCGTCTTGTTGTTGGGTTTATTTGTGGTACTGTCTCTGTCGCCATGTTGTTGGGTTTATTTGTGGTACTGTCGCTGTCATTTTGTTGGGTTTATTTGTGGTACTGTCGCTGTCATGTTGTTGGGTTTATTTGTGGTACTGTCTCTGTCATTTTGTTGAGTTTATTTGTGGTACTGTCTCTGTCGTCATGTTGTTGGGTTTATTTGTGGTACTGTCGCTGTCGTCATGTTGTTGGGTTTATTTGTGGTACTGTCGCTGTCGTCATGTTGTTGGGTTTAGTTGTGGTACTGTCGCTGTCGTCATGTTGTTGGGTTTATTTGTGGTACTATCGCTGTCGTCATGTTGTTGGGTTTATTTGTGGTACTGTCGCTGTCATTTTGTTGGGTTTATTTGTGGTACTGTCGCTGTCGTCATGTTGTTGGGTTTATTTGTGGTACTATCTCTGTCGTTTTGTTGGGTTTATTTGTGGTCTGTCGCTGTCATTTTGTTGGGTTTATTTGTGGTACTGTCTCTGTCGTCATTTTGTTGAGTTTATTTGTGGTACTGTCGCTGTCATTTTGTTGGGTTTATTTGTGGTCTGTCGCTGTCGTCATGTTGTTGGGTTTATTTGTGGTACTGTCGCTGTCATGTTCTTGGGTTTATTTGTGGTGCTGTCTCTGTCGTCATGTTGTTGGGTTTATTTGCGGTACTGTCGCTGTCGTCATGTTGTTGGGTTTATTTGTGGTACTGTCCCTGTCGTCATGTTGTTGGGTTTATTTGTGGTGCTGTCTCTGTCGTCATGTTGTTGGGTTTATTTGTGGTACTGTCCCTGTCATGTTGTTGGGTTTATTTGTGGTACTGTCTCTGTCGTCATGTTGTTGGGTTTATTTGTGGTACTGTCGCTGTCATGTTGTTGGGTTTATTTGTGGTACTGTCGCTGTCATTTTGTTGGGTTTATTTGTGGTACTGTCGTTGTCATTTTGTTGGGTTTATTTGTGGTACTGTCGCTGTCATTTTGTTGGGTTTATTTGTGGTACTGTCGCTGTCATTTTGTTGGGTTTATCTGTGGTACTGTCGCTGTCATTTTGTTGGATTTATTTGTGGTACTGTCGCTGTCATTTTGTTGGGTTTATTTTTGGTACTGTCGCTGTCATTTTGTTGGGTTTATTTGTGGTACTGTCGCTGTCGTCATGTTGTTGGGTTTATTTGTGGTACTGTCGCTGTCGTCATGTTGTTGGGTTCATTTGTGGTACTGTCGCTGTCGTGTTGTTGGGTTTATTTGTGGTACTGTCGCTGTCGTCATTTTGTTGAGTTTATTTGTGGTACTGTCTCTGTCGTCATGTTGTTGGGTTTATTTGTGGTACTGTCGCTGTCGTCATTTTGTTGGGTTTATTTGTGGTACTGTCTCTGTCGTCATGTTGTTGGGTTTATTTGTGGTACTGTCGCTGTCGTCATGTTGTTGGGTTTATTTGTGGTACTGTCTCTGTCGTCATGTTGTTGGGTTTATTTGTGGTACTGTCGCTGTCGTCATTTTGTTGGGTTTATTTGTGGTACTGTCTCTGTCGTCATGTTGTTGGGTTTATTTGTGGTACTGTCGCTGTCGTCATGTTCTTGGGTTTATTTGTGGTACTGTCGCTGTCGTCATTTTGTTGGGTTTATTTGTGGTACTGTCTCTGTCGTCATGTTGTTGGGTTTATTTGTGGTACTGTCGCTGTCGTCATGTTGTTGGGTTTATTTGTGGTACTGTCGCTGTCATTTTGTTGGGTTTATTTGTGGTACTGTCGCTGTCGTCATGTTGTTGGGTTTATTTGTGGTACTGTCGCTGTCGTCATGTTGTTGGGTTTATTTCTGGTACTGTCGCTGTCATTTTGTTGGGTTTATTTGTGGTACTGTCGCTGTCGTCATTTTGTTGGGTTTATTTGTGGTACTGTCTCTGTCGCCATGTTGTTGGGTTTATTTGTGGTACTGTCGCTGTCATTTTGTTGGGTTTATTTGTGGTACTGTCGCTATCGTCATGTTGTTGGGTTTATTTGTGGTACTGTCTCTGTCATTTTGTTGAGTTTATTTGTGGTACTGTCTCTGTCGTCATGTTGTTGGGTTTATTTGTGGTACTGTCGCTGTCGTCATGTTGTTGGGTTTAGTTGTGGTACTGTCGCTGTCGTCATATTGTTGGGTTTATTTGTGGTACTGTCTCTGTCGTCATGTTGTTGGGTTTATTTGTGGTACTGTCGCTGTCATTTTGTTGGGTTTATTTGTGGTACTGTCGCTGTCGTCATGTTGTTGGGTTTATTTGTGGTACTATCTCTGTCGTTTTGTTGGGTTTATTTGTGGTCTGTCGCTGTCATTTTGTTGGGTTTATTTGTGGTACTGTCTCTGTCGTCATTTTGTTGAGTTTATTTGAGGTACTGTCGCTGTCATTTTGTTGGGTTTATTTGTGGTACTGTCGCTGTCGTCATGTTGTTGGGTTTATTTGTGGTACTGTCGCTGTCATTTTGTTGGGTTTATTTGTGGTACTGTCGCTGTCGTCATGTTGTTGGGTTTATTTGTGGTGCTGTCTCTGTCGTCATGTTGTTGGGGTTATTTGTGGTACTGTCGCTGTCATGTTGTTGGGTTTATTTGTGGTACTGTCGCTGTCGTCATGTTGTTGGGTTTATTTGTGGTGCTGTCTCTGTCGTCATGTTGTTGGGTTTATTTGTGGTACTGTCGCTGTCATGTTGTTGGGTTTATTTGTGGTACTGTCGTTGTCATTTTGTTGGGTTTATTTGTGGTACTGTCGCTGTCATTTTGTTGGGTTTATTTGTGGTACTGTCGCTGTCATTTTGTTGGGTTTATATGTGGTACTGTCGCTGTCATGTTGTTGGGTTTATTTGTGGTACTGTCGCTGTCATTTTGTTGGGTTTATTTGTGGTACTGTCGCTGTCATGTTGTTGGGTTTATTTGTGGTACTGTCGCTGTCATTTTGTTGGGTTTATTTGTGGTGCTGTCGCTGTCATGTTGTTAGGTTTATTTGTGGTGCTGTCTCTGTCGTCATGTTGTTCGGTTTATTTGTGGTACTGTCGCTGTCATGTTGTTGGGTTTATTTGTGGTACTGTCGCTGTCATTTTGTTGGGTTTATTTGTGGTACTGTCGCTGTCATGTTGTTGGGTTTATTTGTGGTACTGTCGCTGTCATTTTGTTGGGTTTATTTGTGGTGCTGTCGCTGTCATGTTGTTGGGTTTATTTGTGGTGCTGTCTCTGTCGTCATGTTGTTGGGTTTATTTGTGGTACTGTCGCTGTTGTCATGTTGTTGGGTTTATTTGTGGTACTGTCCCTGTCGTCATGTTGTTGGGTTTATTTGTGGTGCTGTCTCTGTCCTCATGTTGTTGGGTTTATTTGTGGTACTGTCGCTGTCATGTTGTTGGGTTTATTTGTGGTACTGTCTCTGTCGTCATGTTGTTGGGTTTATTTGTGGTACTGTCGCTGTCATGTTGTTGGGTTTATTTGTGGTACTGTCGCTGTCATTTTGTTGGGTTTATTTGTGGTACTGTCGTTGTCATTTTGTTGGGTTTATTTGTGGTACTGTCGCTGTCATTTTGTTGGGTTTATTTGTGGTACTGTCGCTGTCATTTTGTTGGGTTTATCTGTGGTACTGTCGCTGTCATTTTGTTGGGTTTATTTGTGGTACTGTCGCTGTCATTTTGTTGGGTTTATTTTTGGTACTGTCGCTGTCATTTTGTTGGGTTTATTTGTGGTACTGTCGCTGTCGTCATGTTGTTGGGTTTATTTGTGGTACTGTCGCTGTCGTCATGTTGTTGGGTTCATTTGTGGTACTGTCGCTGTCGTGTTGTTGGGTTTATTTGTGGTACTGTCGCTGTCGTCATTTTGTTGGGTTTATTTGTGGTACTGTCTCTGTCGTCATGTTGTTGGGTTTATTTGTGGTACTGTCGCTGTCGTCATTTTGTTAGGTTTATTTGTGGTACTGTCTCTGTCGTCATGTTGTTGGGTTTATTTGTGGTACTGTCGCTGTCGTCATGTTGTTGGGTTTATTTGTGGTACTGTCTCTGTCGTCATGTTGTTGGGTTTATTTGTGGTACTGTCGCTGTCGTCATTTTGTTGGGTTTATTTGTGGTACTGTCTCTGTCGTCATGTTGTTGGGTTTATTTGTGGTACTGTCGCTGTCGTCATGTTCTTGGGTTTATTTGTGGTACTGTCGCTGTCGTCATTTTGTTGGGTTTATTTGTGGTACTGTCTCTGTCGTCATTTTGTTGGGTTTATTTGTGGTACTGTCGCTGTCGTCATGTTGTTGGGTTTATTTGTGGTACTGTCGCTGTCATTTTGTTGGGTTTATTTGTGGTACTGTCGCTGTCGTCATGTTGTTGGGTTTATTTGTGGTACTGTCGCTGTCGTCATGTTGTTGGGTTTATTTGTGGTACTGTCGCTGTCATTTTGTTGGGTTTATTTGTGGTACTGTCGCTGTCGTCATTTTGTTGGGTTTATTTGTGGTACTGTCTCTGTCGCCATGTTGTTGGGTTTATTTGTGGTACTGTCGCTGTCATTTTGTTGGGTTTATTTGTGGTACTGTCGCTGTCGTCATGGTGTTGGGTTTATTTGTGGTACTGTCTCTGTCATTTTGTTGAGTTTATTTGTGGTACTGTCTCTGTCGTCATGTTGTTGGGTTTATTTGTGGTACTGTCGCTGTCGTCATGTTGTTGGGTTTAGTTGTGGTACTGTCGCTGTCGTCATATTGTTGGGTTTATTTGTGGTACTGTCTCTGTCGTCATGTTGTTGGGTTTATTTGTGGTGCTGTCTCTGTCGTCATTTTGTTGGGTTTATTTTTGGTACTGTCGCTGTCGTCATGTTGTTGGGTTTATTTGTGGTACTATCTCTGTCGTTTTGTTGGGTTTATTTGTGGTCTGTCGCTGTCATTTTGTTGGGTTTATTTGTGGTACTGTCTCTGTCGTCATTTTGTTGAGTTTATTTGAGGTACTGTCGCTGTCGTCATGTTGTTGGGTTTATTTGTGGTGCTGTCTCTGTCGTCATGTTGTTGGGGTTATTTGTGGTACTGTCGCTGTCATGTTGTTGGGTTTATTTGTGGTACTGTCGCTGTCGTCATGTTGTTGGGTTTATTTGTGGTGCTGTCTCTGTCGTCATGTTGTTGGGTTTATTTGTGGTACTGTCGCTGTCATGTTGTTGGGTTTATTTGTGGTACTGTCGCTGTCATTTTGTTGGGTTTATTTGTGGTACTGTCGCTGTCGTCATGTTGTTGGGTTTATTTGTGGTGCTGTCTCTGTCGTCATGTTGTTGGGGTTATTTGTGGTACTGTCGCTGTCATGTTGTTGGGTTTATTTGTGGTACTGTCGCTGTCGTCATGTTGTTGGGTTTATTTGTGGTGCTGTCTCTGTCGTCATGTTGTTGGGTTTATTTGTGGTACTGTCGCTGTCATGTTGTTGGGTTTATTTGTGGTACTGTCGCTGTCGTCATGTTGTTGGGTTTATTTGTGGTACTGTCGCTGTCATTTTGTTGGGTTTATTTGTGGTACTGTCGCTGTCGTCATGTTGTTGGGTTTATTTGTGGTACTGTCGTTGTCATTTTGTTGGGTTTATTTGTGGTACTGTCGCTGTCATTTTGTTGGGTTTATTTGTGGTACTGTCGCTGTCATTTTGTTGGGTTTATATGTGGTACTGTCGCTGTCATGTTGTTGGGTTTATTTGTGGTACTGTCGCTGTCATTTTGTTGGGTTTATTTGTGGTACTGTCGCTGTCATGTTGTTGGGTTTATTTGTGGTACTGTCGCTGTCATTTTGTTGGGTTTATTTGTGGTGCTGTCGCTGTCATGTTGTTAGGTTTATTTGTGGTGCTGTCTCTGTCGTCATGTTGTTGGGTTTATTTGTGGTACTGTCGCTGTCATGTTGTTGGGTTTATTTGTGGTACTGTCGCTGTCATTTTGTTGGGTTTATTTGTGGTACTGTCGCTGTCATGTTGTTGGGTTTATTTGTGGTACTGTCGCTGTCATTTTGTTGGGTTTATTTGTGGTGCTGTCGCTGTCATGTTGTTGGGATTATTTGTGGTGCTGTCTCTGTCGTCATGTTGTTGGGTTTATTTGTGGTACTGTCGCTGTTGTCATGTTGTTGGGTTTATTTGTGGTACTGTCGCTGTCATTTTGTTGGGTTTATTTGTGGTACTGTCGCTGTCGTCATGTTGTTGGGTTTATTTGTGGTGCTGTCTCTGTCGTCATGTTGTTGGGGTTATTTGTGGTACTGTCGCTGTCATGTTGTTGGGTTTATTTGTGGTACTGTCGCTGTCGTCATGTTGTTGGGTTTATTTGTGGTGCTGTCTCTGTCGTCATGTTGTTGGGTTTATTTGTGGTACTGTCGCTGTCATGTTGTTGGGTTTATTTGTGGTACTGTCGCTGTCGTCATGTTGTTGGGTTTATTTGTGGTACTGTCGCTGTCATTTTGTTGGGTTTATTTGTGGTACTGTCGCTGTCGTCATGTTGTTGGGTTTATTTGTGGTACTGTCGTTGTCATTTTGTTGGGTTTATTTGTGGTACTGTCGCTGTCATTTTGTTGGGTTTATATGTGGTACTGTCGCTGTCATTTTGTTGGGTTTATTTGTGGTACTCTCGCTGTCATTTTGTTGGGTTTATTTGTGGTATTGTCGCTGTCGTCATGTTGTTGGGTTTATTTGTGGTACTGTCGCTGTCGTCATGTTGTTGGGTTTATTTGTGGTACTGTCGCTGTCATTTTGTTGGGTTTATTTGTGGTACTGTCGCTGTCGTCATTTTGTTGGGTTTATTTGTGGTACTGTCTCTGTCGTCATGTTGTTGGGTTTATTTGTGGTACTGTCGCTGTCATGTTGTTGGGTTTATTTGTGGTGCTGTCGCTGTCGTCATGTTCTTGGGTTTATTTGTGGTACTGTCGCTGTCGTCATTTTGTTGGGTTTATTTGTGGTACTGTCGCTGTCATTTTGTTGAGTTTATTTGTGGTACTGTCGCTGTCATTTTGTTGGGTTTATTTGTGGTCTGTCGTCATGTTGTTGGGTTTATTTGTGGTGCTGTCGCTGTCATTTTGTTGGGTTTATTTGTGGTACTGTCGCTGTCGTCATGTTGTTGGGTTTATTTGTGGTACTGTCGCTGTCGTCATGTTGTTGGGTTTATTTGTGGTACTGTCGCTGTCGTCATGTTGTTGGGTTTCTTTGTGGTACTGTCTCTGTCGCCATGTTGTTGGGTTTATTTGTGGTACTGTCGCTGTCATTTTGTTGGGTTTCTTTGTGGTACTGTCGCTGTCGTCATGTTGTTGGGTTTATTTGTGGTACTGTCGCTGTCGTCATGTTGTTGGGTTTATTTCTGGTACTGTCGCTGTCATTTTGTTGGGTTTATTTGTGGTACTGTCTCTGTCGTCATGTTGTTGGGTTTATTTGTGGTACTGTCGCTGTCATTTTGTTGGGTTTATTTGTGGTACTGTCGCTGTCGTCATGTTGTTGGGTTTATTTGCGGTACTATCTCTGTCGTTTTGTTGGGTTTATTTGTGGTCTGTCGCTGTCATTTTGTTGGGTTTATTTGTGGTACTGTCTCTGTCGTCATTTTGTTGAGTTTATTTGAGGTACTGTCGCTGTCATTTTGTTGGGTTTATTTGTGGTCTGTCGCTGTCGTCATGTTGTTGGGTTTATTTGTGGTACTGTCTCTGTCATTTTGTTGGGTTTATTTGTGGTACTGTCGCTGTCGTCATGTTGTTGGGTTTATTTGTGGTGCTGTCTCTGTCGTCATGTTGTTGGGGTTATTTGTGGTACTGTCGCTGTCATGTTGTTGGGTTTATTTGTGGTACTGTCGCTGTCGTCATGTTGTTGGGTTTATTTGTGGTGCTGTCTCTGTCGTCATGTTGTTGGGTTTATTTGTGGTACTGTCGCTGTCATGTTGTTGAGTTTATTTGAGGTACTGTCGCTGTCATTTTGTTGGGTTTATTTGTGGTACTGTCGCTGTCGTCATGTTGTTGGGTTTATTTGTGGTACTGTCGCTGTCATTTTGTTGGGTTTATTTGTGGTACTGTCGCTGTCGTCATGTTGTTGGGTTTATTTGTGGTGCTGTCTCTGTCGTCATGTTGTTGGGGTTATTTGTGGTACTGTCGCTGTCATGTTGTTGGGTTTATTTGTGGTACTGTCGCTGTCGTCATGTTGTTGGGTTTATTTGTGGTGCTGTCTCTGTCGTCATGTTGTTGGGTTTATTTGTGGTACTGTCGCTGTCATGTTGTTGGGTTTATTTGTGGTACTGTCGCTGTCGTCATGTTGTTGGGTTTATTTGTGGTACTGTCGCTGTCATTTTGTTGGGTTTATTTGTGGTACTGTCGCTGTCGTCATGTTGTTGGGTTTATTTGTGGTACTGTCGTTGTCATTTTGTTGGGTTTATTTGTGGTACTGTCGCTGTCATTTTGTTGGGTTTATTTGTGGTACTGTCGCTGTCATTTTGTTGGGTTTATATGTGGTACTGTCGCTGTCATTTTGTTGGGTTTATTTGTGGTACTGTCGCTGTCATTTTGTTGGGTTTATTTGTGGTACTGTCGCTGTCATGTTGTTGGGTTTATTTGTGGTACTGTCGCTGTCATTTTGTTGGGTTTATTTGTGGTGCTGTCGCTGTCATGTTGTTAGGTTTATTTGTGGTGCTGTCTCTGTCGTCATGTTGTTGGGTTTATTTGTGGTACTGTCGCTGTCATGTTGTTGGGTTTATTTGTGGTACTGTCGCTGTCATTTTGTTGGGTTTATTTGTGGTACTGTCGCTGTCATGTTGTTGGGTTTATTTGTGGTACTGTCGCTGTCATTTTGTTGGGTTTATTTGTGGTGCTGTCGCTGTCATGTTGTTGGGTTTATTTGTGGTGCTGTCTCTGTCGTCATGTTGTTGGGTTTATTTGTGGTACTGTCGCTGTTGTCATGTTGTTGGGTTTATTTGTGGTACTGTCCCTGTCGTCATGTTGTTGGGTTTATTTGTGGTGCTGTCTCTGTCGTCATGTTGTTGGGTTTATTTGTGGTACTGTCGCTGTCATGTTGTTGGGTTTATTTGTGGTACTGTCTCTGTCGTCATGTTGTTGGGTTTATTTGTGGTACTGTCGCTGTCATGTTGTTGGGTTTATTTGTGGTACTGTCGCTGTCATTTTGTTGGGTTTATTTGTGGTACTGTCGTTGTCATTTTGTTGGGTTTATTTGTGGTACTGTCGCTGTCATTTTGTTGGGTTTATTTGTGGTACTGTCGCTGTCATTTTGTTGGGTTTATCTGTGGTACTGTCGCTGTCATTTTGTTGGGTTTATTTGTGGTACTGTCGCTGTCATTTTGTTGGGTTTATTTTTGGTACTGTCGCTGTCATTTTGTTGGGTTTATTTGTGGTACTGTCGCTGTCGTCATGTTGTTGGGTTTATTTGTGGTACTGTCGCTGTTGTCATGTTGTTGGGTTCATTTGTGGTACTGTCGCTGTCGTGTTGTTGGGTTTATTTGTGGTACTGTCGCTGTCGTCATTTTGTTGGGTTTATTTGTGGTACTGTCTCTGTCGTCATGTTGTTGGGTTTATTTGTGGTACTGTCGCTGTCGTCATTTTGTTGGGTTTATTTGTGGTACTGTCTCTGTCGTCATGTTGTTGGGTTTATTTGTGGTACTGTCGCTGTCGTCATGTTGTTGGGTTTATTTGTGGTACTGTCGCTGTCATTTTGTTGGGTTTATTTGTGGTACTGTCGCTGTCGTCATGTTGTTGGGTTTATTTGTGGTGCTGTCTCTGTCGTCATGTTGTTGGGGTTATTTGTGGTACTGTCGCTGTCATGTTGTTGGGTTTATTTGTGGTACTGTCGCTGTCGTCATGTTGTTGGGTTTATTTGTGGTACTGTCGCTGTCATTTTGTTGGGTTTATTTGTGGTACTGTCGCTGTCGTCATGTTGTTGGGTTTATTTGTGGTGCTGTCTCTGTCGTCATGTTGTTGGGGTTATTTGTGGTACTGTCGCTGTCATGTTGTTGGGTTTATTTGTGGTACTGTCGCTGTCGTCATGTTGTTGGGTTTATTTGTGGTGCTGTCTCTGTCGTCATGTTGTTGGGTTTATTTGTGGTACTGTCGCTGTCATGTTGTTGGGTTTATTTGTGGTACTGTCGCTGTCGTCATGTTGTTGGGTTTATTTGTGGTACTGTCGCTGTCATTTTGTTGGGTTTATTTGTGGTACTGTCGCTGTCGTCATGTTGTTGGGTTTATTTGTGGTACTGTCGTTGTCATTTTGTTGGGTTTATTTGTGGTACTGTCGCTGTCATTTTGTTGGGTTTATTTGTGGTACTGTCGCTGTCATTTTGTTGGGTTTATATGTGGTACTGTCGCTGTCATTTTGTTGGGTTTATTTGTGGTACTGTCGCTGTCATTTTGTTGGGTTTATTTGTGGTACTGTCGCTGTCATGTTGTTGGGTTTATTTGTGGTACTGTCGCTGTCATTTTGTTGGGTTTATTTGTGGTGCTGTCGCTGTCATGTTGTTAGGTTTATTTGTGGTGCTGTCTCTGTCGTCATGTTGTTGGGTTTATTTGTGGTACTGTCGCTGTCATGTTGTTGGGTTTATTTGTGGTACTGTCGCTGTCATTTTGTTGGGTTTATTTGTGGTACTGTCGCTGTCATGTTGTTGGGTTTATTTGTGGTACTGTCGCTGTCATTTTGTTGGGTTTATTTGTGGTGCTGTCGCTGTCATGTTGTTGGGTTTATTTGTGGTGCTGTCTCTGTCGTCATGTTGTTGGGTTTATTTGTGGTACTGTCGCTGTTGTCATGTTGTTGGGTTTATTTGTGGTACTGTCCCTGTCGTCATGTTGTTGGGTTTATTTGTGGTGCTGTCTCTGTCGTCATGTTGTTGGGTTTATTTGTGGTACTGTCGCTGTCATGTTGTTGGGTTTATTTGTGGTACTGTCTCTGTCGTCATGTTGTTGGGTTTATTTGTGGTACTGTCGCTGTCATGTTGTTGGGTTTATTTGTGGTACTGTCGCTGTCATTTTGTTGGGTTTATTTGTGGTACTGTCGTTGTCATTTTGTTGGGTTTATTTGTGGTACTGTCGCTGTCATTTTGTTGGGTTTATTTGTGGTACTGTCGCTGTCATTTTGTTGGGTTTATCTGTGGTACTGTCGCTGTCATTTTGTTGGGTTTATTTGTGGTACTGTCGCTGTCATTTTGTTGGGTTTATTTTTGGTACTGTCGCTGTCATTTTGTTGGGTTTATTTGTGGTACTGTCGCTGTCGTCATGTTGTTGGGTTTATTTGTGGTACTGTCGCTGTTGTCATGTTGTTGGGTTCATTTGTGGTACTGTCGCTGTCGTGTTGTTGGGTTTATTTGTGGTACTGTCGCTGTCGTCATTTTGTTGGGTTTATTTGTGGTACTGTCTCTGTCGTCATGTTGTTGGGTTTATTTGTGGTACTGTCGCTGTCGTCATTTTGTTGGGTTTATTTGTGGTACTGTCTCTGTTGTCATGTTGTTGGGTTTATTTGTGGTACTGTCGCTGTCGTCATGTTGTTGGGTTTATTTGTGGTACTGTCGCTGTCATTTTGTTGGGTTTATTTGTGGTACTGTCGCTGTCGTCATGTTGTTGGGTTTATTTGTGGTGCTGTCTCTGTCGTCATGTTGTTGGGTTTATTTGTGGTACTGTCGCTGTCATGTTGTTGGGTTTATTTGTGGTACTGTCGCTGTCGTCATGTTGTTGGGTTTATTTGTGGTGCTGTCTCTGTCGTCATGTTGTTGGGTTTATTTGTGGTACTGTCGCTGTCATGTTGTTGGGTTTATTTGTGGTACTGTCGCTGTCGTCATGTTGTTGGGTTTATTTGTGGTACTGTCGCTGTCATTTTGTTGGGTTTATTTGTGGTACTGTCGCTGTCGTCATGTTGTTGGGTTTATTTGTGGTACTGTCGTTGTCATTTTGTTGGGTTTATTTGTGGTACTGTCGCTGTCATTTTGTTGGGTTTATTTGTGGTACTGTCGCTGTCATTTTGTTGGGTTTATATGTGGTACTGTCGCTGTCATGTTGTTGGGTTTATTTGTGGTACTGTCGCTGTCATTTTGTTGGGTTTATTTGTGGTACTGTCGCTGTCATGTTGTTGGGTTTATTTGTGGTACTGTCGCTGTCATTTTGTTGGGTTTATTTGTGGTGCTGTCGCTGTCATGTTGTTAGGTTTATTTGTGGTGCTGTCTCTGTCGTCATGTTGTTGGGTTTATTTGTGGTACTGTCGCTGTCATGTTGTTGGGTTTATTTGTGGTACTGTCGCTGTCATTTTGTTGGGTTTATTTGTGGTACTGTCGCTGTCATGTTGTTGGGTTTATTTGTGGTACTGTCGCTGTCATTTTGTTGGGTTTATTTGTGGTGCTGTCGCTGTCATGTTGTTGGGTTTATTTGTGGTGCTGTCTCTGTCGTCATGTTGTTGGGTTTATTTGTGGTACTGTCGCTGTTGTCATGTTGTTGGGTTTATTTGTGGTACTGTCGCTGTCATTTTGTTGGGTTTATATGTGGTACTGTCGCTGTCATTTTGTTGGGTTTATTTGTGGTACTGTCGCTGTCATTTTGTTGGGTTTATTTGTGGTATTGTCGCTGTCGTCATGTTGTTGGGTTTATTTGTGGTACTGTCGCTGTCGTCATGTTGTTGGGTTTATTTGTGGTACTGTCGCTGTCATTTTGTTGGGTTTATTTGTGGTACTGTCGCTGTCGTCATTTTGTTGGGTTTATTTGTGGTGCTGTCTCTGTCGTCATGTTGTTGGGTTTATTTGTGGTACTGTCGCTGTCATGTTGTTGGGTTTATTTGTGGTGCTGTCGCTGTCGTCATGTTCTTGGGTTTATTTGTGGTACTGTCGCTGTCGTCATTTTGTTGGGTTTATTTGTGGTACTGTCGCTGTCATTTTGTTGAGTTTATTTGTGGTACTGTCGCTGTCATTT
This sequence comes from Ostrea denselamellosa, assembly GCA_024699665.1. Taxonomy (NCBI): domain Eukaryota; kingdom Metazoa; phylum Mollusca; class Bivalvia; order Ostreida; family Ostreidae; genus Ostrea; species Ostrea denselamellosa. The sequence goes on along the minus strand of JAMZEH010000007.1, from coordinate 947,430 downwards.
TGTTGGGTTTATTTGTGGTCTGTCGTCATGTTGTTGGGTTTATTTGTGGTGCTGTCGCTGTCATTTTGTTGGGTTTATTTGTGGTACTGTCGCTGTCGTCATGTTGTTGGGTTTATTTGTGGTACTGTCGCTGTCGTCATGTTGTTGGGTTTATTTGTGGTACTGTCGCTGTCGTCATGTTGTTGGGTTTCTTTGTGGTACTGTCTCTGTCGCCATGTTGTTGGGTTTATTTGTGGTACTGTCGCTGTCATTTTGTTGGGTTTCTTTGTGGTACTGTCGCTGTCGTCATCTTGTTGGGTTTATTTGTGGTACTGTCGCTGTCGTCATGTTGTTGGGTTTATTTCTGGTACTGTCGCTGTCATTTTGTTGGGTTTATTTGTGGTACTGTCTCTGTCGTCATGTTGTTGGGTTTATTTGTGGTACTGTCGCTGTCATTTTGTTGGGTTTATTTGTGGTACTGTCGCTGTCGTCATGTTGTTGGGTTTATTTGCGGTACTATCTCTGTCGTTTTGTTGGGTTTATTTGTGGTCTGTCGCTGTCATTTTGTTGGGTTTATTTGTGGTACTGTCTCTGTCGTCATTTTGTTGAGTTTATTTGAGGTACTGTCGCTGTCATTTTGTTGGGTTTATTTGTGGTCTGTCGCTGTCGTCATGTTGTTGGGTTTATTTGTGGTACTGTCTCTGTCATTTTGTTGGGTTTATTTGTGGTACTGTCGCTGTCGTCATGTTGTTGGGTTTATTTGTGGTGCTGTCTCTGTCGTCATGTTGTTGGGGTTATTTGTGGTACTGTCGCTGTCATGTTGTTGGGTTTATTTGTGGTACTGTCGCTGTCGTCATGTTGTTGGGTTTATTTGTGGTGCTGTCTCTGTCGTCATGTTGTTGGGTTTATTTGTGGTACTGTCTCTGTCGTCATGTTGTTGGGTTTATTTGTGGTACTGTCGCTGTCATGTTGTTGGGTTTATTTGTGGTACTGTCGCTGTCGTCATGTTGTTGGGTTTATTTGTGGTACTGTCGCTGTCATTTTGTTGGGTTTATTTGTTGTACTGTCGCTGTCGTCATGTTGTTGGGTTTATTTGTGGTACTGTCGTTGTCATTTTGTTGGGTTTATTTGTGGTACTGTCGCTGTCATTTTGTTGGGTTTATATGTGGTACTGTCGCTGTCATTTTGTTGGGTTTATTTGTGGTATTGTCGCTGTCGTCATGTTGTTGGGTTTATTTGTGGTACTGTCGCTGTCGTCATGTTGTTGGGTTTATTTGTGGTACTGTCGCTGTCATTTTGTTGGGTTTATTTGTGGTACTGTCGCTGTCGTCATTTTGTTGGGTTTATTTGTGGTACTGTCTCTGTCGTCATGTTGTTGGGTTTATTTGTGGTACTGTCGCTGTCATGTTGTTGGGTTTATTTGTGGTGCTGTCGCTGTCGTCATGTTCTTGGGTTTATTTGTGGTACTGTCGCTGTCGTCATTTTGTTGGGTTTATTTGTGGTACTGTCGCTGTCATTTTGTTGAGTTTATTTGTGGTACTGTCGCTGTCATTTTGTTGGGTTTATTTGTGGTCTGTCGTCATGTTGTTGGGTTTATTTGTGGTGCTGTCGCTGTCATTTTGTTGGGTTTATTTGTGGTACTGTCGCTGTCGTCATGTTGTTGGGTTTATTTGTGGTACTGTCGCTGTCGTCATGTTGTTGGGTTTATTTGTGGTACTGTCGCTGTCGTCATGTTGTTGGGTTTCTTTGTGGTACTGTCTCTGTCGCCATGTTGTTGGGTTTATTTGTGGTACTGTCGCTGTCATTTTGTTGGGTTTCTTTGTGGTACTGTCGCTGTCGTCATGTTGTTGGGTTTATTTGTGGTACTGTCGCTGTCGTCATGTTGTTGGGTTTATTTCTGGTACTGTCGCTGTCATTTTGTTGGGTTTATTTGTGGTACTGTCTCTGTCGTCATGTTGTTGGGTTTATTTGTGGTACTGTCGCTGTCATTTTGTTGGGTTTATTTGTGGTACTGTCGCTGTCGTCATGTTGTTGGGTTTATTTGCGGTACTATCTCTGTCGTTTTGTTGGGTTTATTTGTGGTCTGTCGCTGTCATTTTGTTGGGTTTATTTGTGGTCTGTCGCTGTCGTCATGTTGTTGGGTTTATTTGTGGTACTGTCTCTGTCATTTTGTTGGGTTTATTTGTGGTACTGTCGCTGTCGTCATGTTGTTGGGTTTATTTGTGGTGCTGTCTCTGTCGTCATGTTGTTGGGGTTATTTGTGGTACTGTCGCTGTCATGTTGTTGGGTTTATTTGTGGTACTGTCGCTGTCGTCATGTTGTTGGGTTTATTTGTGGTGCTGTCTCTGTCGTCATGTTGTTGGGTTTATTTGTGGTACTGTCGCTGTCATGTTGTTGAGTTTATTTGAGGTACTGTCGCTGTCATTTTGTTGGGTTTATTTGTGGTACTGTCGCTGTCGTCATGTTGTTGGGTTTATTTGTGGTACTGTCGCTGTCATTTTGTTGGGTTTATTTGTGGTACTGTCGCTGTCGTCATGTTGTTGGGTTTATTTGTGGTGCTGTCTCTGTCGTCATGTTGTTGGGGTTATTTGTGGTACTGTCGCTGTCATGTTGTTGGGTTTATTTGTGGTACTGTCGCTGTCGTCATGTTGTTGGGTTTATTTGTGGTGCTGTCTCTGTCGTCATGTTGTTGGGTTTATTTGTGGTACTGTCGCTGTCATGTGGTTGGGTTTATTTGTGGTACTGTCGCTGTCGTCATGTTGTTGGGTTTATTTGTGGTACTGTCGCTGTCATTTTGTTGGGTTTATTTGTGGTACTGTCGCTGTCGTCATGTTGTTGGGTTTATTTGTGGTACTGTCGTTGTCATTTTGTTGGGTTTATTTGTGGTACTGTCGCTGTCATTTTGTTGGGTTTATTTGTGGTACTGTCGCTGTCATTTTGTTGGGTTTATATGTGGTACTGTCGCTGTCATTTTGTTGGGTTTATTTGTGGTACTGTCGCTGTCATTTTGTTGGGTTTATTTGTGGTACTGTCGCTGTCATGTTGTTGGGTTTATTTGTGGTACTGTCGCTGTCATTTTGTTGGGTTTATTTGTGGTGCTGTCGCTGTCATGTTGTTAGGTTTATTTGTGGTGCTGTCTCTGTCGTCATGTTGTTGGGTTTATTTGTGGTACTGTCGCTGTCATGTTGTTGGGTTTATTTGTGGTACTGTCGCTGTCATTTTGTTGGGTTTATTTGTGGTACTGTCGCTGTCATGTTGTTGGGTTTATTTGTGGTACTGTCGCTGTCATTTTGTTGGGTTTATTTGTGGTGCTGTCGCTGTCATGTTGTTGGGTTTATTTGTGGTGCTGTCTCTGTCGTCATGTTGTTGGGTTTATTTGTGGTACTGTCGCTGTTGTCATGTTGTTGGGTTTATTTGTGGTACTGTCCCTGTCGTCATGTTGTTGGGTTTATTTGTGGTGCTGTCTCTGTCGTCATGTTGTTGGGTTTATTTGTGGTACTGTCGCTGTCATGTTGTTGGGTTTATTTGTGGTACTGTCTCTGTCGTCATGTTGTTGGGTTTATTTGTGGTACTGTCGCTGTCATGTTGTTGGGTTTATTTGTGGTACTGTCGCTGTCATTTTGTTGGGTTTATTTGTGGTACTGTCGTTGTCATTTTGTTGGGTTTATTTGTGGAACTGTCGCTGTCATTTTGTTGGGTTTATTTGTGGTACTGTCGCTGTCATTTTGTTGGGTTTATCTGTGGTACTGTCGCTGTCATTTTGTTGGGTTTATTTGTGGTACTGTCGCTGTCATTTTGTTGGGTTTATTTTTGGTACTGTCGCTGTCATTTTGTTGGGTTTATTTGTGGTACTGTCGCTGTCGTCATGTTGTTGGGTTTATTTGTGGTACTGTCGCTGTCGTCATGTTGTTGGGTTCATTTGTGGTACTGTCGCTGTCGTGTTGTTGGGTTTATTTGTGGTACTGTCGCTGTCGTCATTTTGTTGGGTTTATTTGTGGTACTGTCTCTGTCGTCATGTTGTTGGGTTTATTTGTGGTACTGTCGCTGTCGTCATTTTGTTGGGTTTATTTGTGGTACTGTCTCTGTCGTCATGTTGTTGGGTTTATTTGTGGTACTGTCGCTGTCGTCATGTTGTTGGGTTTATTTGTGGTACTGTCGCTGTCATTTTGTTGGGTTTATTTGTGGTACTGTCGCTGTCGTCATGTTGTTGGGTTTATTTGTGGTGCTGTCTCTGTCGTCATGTTGTTGGGGTTATTTGTGGTACTGTCGCTGTCATGTTGTTGGGTTTATTTGTGGTACTGTCGCTGTCGTCATGTTGTTGGGTTTATTTGTGGTGCTGTCTCTGTCGTCATGTTGTTGGGTTTATTTGTGGTACTGTCGCTGTCATGTTGTTGGGTTTATTTGTGGTACTGTCGCTGTCGTCATGTTGTTGGGTTTATTTGTGGTACTGTCGCTGTCATTTTGTTGGGTTTATTTGTGGTACTGTCGCTGTCGTCATGTTGTTGGGTTTATTTGTGGTACTGTCGTTGTCATTTTGTTGGGTTTATTTGTGGTACTGTCGCTGTCATTTTGTTGGGTTTATTTGTGGTACTGTCGCTGTCATTTTGTTGGGTTTATATATGGTACTGTCGCTGTCATGTTGTTGGGTTTATTTGTGGTACTGTCGCTGTCATTTTGTTGGGTTTATTTGTGGTACTGTCGCTGTCATGTTGTTGGGTTTATTTGTGGTACTGTCGCTGTCATTTTGTTGGGTTTATTTGTGGTGCTGTCGCTGTCATGTTGTTAGGTTTATTTGTGGTGCTGTCTCTGTCGTCATGTTGTTGGGTTTATTTGTGGTACTGTCGCTGTCATGTTGTTGGGTTTATTTGTGGTACTGTCGCTGTCATTTTGTTGGGTTTATTTGTGGTGCTGTCGCTGTCATGTTGTTGGGTTTATTTGTGGTGCTGTCTCTGTCGTCATGTTGTTGGGTTTATTTGTGGTACTGTCGCTGTCGTCATGTTGTTGGGTTTATTTGTGGTACTGTCGCTGTCGTCATGTTGTTGGGTTTATTTGTGGTCTGTCGCTGTCATGTTGTTGGGTTTATTTGTGGTATTGTCGCTGTCGTCATTTTGTTGGGTTTTCTTTGTGGTACTGTCTCTGTCATCATGTTGTTGGGTTTATTTGTGGTACTGTCTCTGTCGTCATGTTGTTGGGTTTATTTGTGGTGCTGTCTCTGTCGTCATGTTGTTGGGTTTATTTGTGGTACTGTCGCTGTCATTTTGTTGGATTTATATGTGGTACTGTCGCTGTCATTTTGTTGGGTTTATTTGTGGTACTGTCGCTGTCATTCTGTTGGGTTTATTTGTGGTATTGTCGCTGTCGTCATGTTGTTGGGTTTATTTGTGGTACTGTCGCTGTCGTCATGTTGTTGGGTTTATTTGTGGTACTGTCGCTGTCATTTTGTTGGGTTTATTTGTGGTACTGTCTCTGTCGCCATGTTGTTGGGTTTATTTGTGGTACTGTCGCTGTCATTTTGTTGGGTTTATTTGTGGTACTGTCGCTGTCGTCATGTTGTTGGGTTTATTTGTGGTACTGTCGCTGTCGTCATGTTGTTGGGTTTATTTCTGGTACTGTCGCTGTCATTTTGTTGGGTTTATTTGTGGTACTGTCTCTGTCGTCATGTTGTTGGGTTTATTTGTGGTACTGTCGCTGTCATTTTGTTGGGTTTATTTGTGGTACTGTCGCTGTCGTCATGTTGTTGGGTTTATTTGTGGTACTATCTCTGTCGTTTTGTTGGGTTTATTTGTGGTCTGTCGCTGTCATTTTGTTGGGTTTATTTGTGGTACTGTCTCTGTCGTCATTTTGTTGAGTTTATTTGAGGTACTGTCGCTGTCATTTTGTTGGGTTTATTTGTGGTCTGTCGCTGTCGTCATGTTGTTGGGTTTATTTGTGGTACTGTCTCTGTCATTTTGTTGGGTTTATTTGTGGTACTGTCGCTGTCGTCATGTTGTTGGGTTTATTTGTGGTGCTGTCTCTGTCGTCATGTTGTTGGGGTTATTTGTGGTACTGTCGCTGTCATGTTGTTGGGTTTATTTGTGGTACTGTCGCTGTCGTCATGTTGTTGGGTTTATTTGTGGTGCTGTCTCTGTCGTCATGTTGTTGGGTTTATTTGTGGTACTGTCGCTGTCATGTTGTTGAGTTTATTTGAGGTACTGTCGCTGTCATTTTGTTGGGTTTATTTGTGGTGCTGTCGCTGTCATGTTGTTGGGTTTATTTGTGGTGCTGTCTCTGTCGTCATGTTGTTGGGTTTATTTGTGGTACTGTCGCTGTCGTCATGTTGTTGGGTTTATTTGTGGTACTGTCGCTGTCGTCATGTTGTTGGGTTTATTTGTGGTCTGTCGCTGTCATGTTGTTGGGTTTATTTGTGGTATTGTCGCTGTCGTCATTTTGTTGGGTTTTCTTTGTGGTACTGTCTCTGTCATCATGTTGTTGGGTTTATTTGTGGTACTGTCTCTGTCGTCATGTTGTTGGGTTTATTTGTGGTGCTGTCTCTGTCGTCATGTTGTTGGGTTTATTTGTGGTACTGTCGCTGTCATTTTGTTGGATTTATATGTGGTACTGTCGCTGTCATTTTGTTGGGTTTATTTGTGGTACTGTCGCTGTCATTCTGTTGGGTTTATTTGTGGTATTGTCGCTGTCGTCATGTTGTTGGGTTTATTTGTGGTACTGTCGCTGTCGTCATGTTGTTGGGTTTATTTGTGGTACTGTCGCTGTCATTTTGTTGGGTTTATTTGTGGTACTGTCTCTGTCGCCATGTTGTTGGGTTTATTTGTGGTACTGTCGCTGTCATTTTGTTGGGTTTATTTGTGGTACTGTCGCTGTCGTCATGTTGTTGGGTTTATTTGTGGTACTGTCGCTGTCGTCATGTTGTTGGGTTTATTTCTGGTACTGTCGCTGTCATTTTGTTGGGTTTATTTGTGGTACTGTCTCTGTCGTCATGTTGTTGGGTTTATTTGTGGTACTGTCGCTGTCATTTTGTTGGGTTTATTTGTGGTACTGTCGCTGTCGTCATGTTGTTGGGTTTATTTGTGGTACTATCTCTGTCGTTTTGTTGGGTTTATTTGTGGTCTGTCGCTGTCATTTTGTTGGGTTTATTTGTGGTACTGTCTCTGTCGTCATTTTGTTGAGTTTATTTGAGGTACTGTCGCTGTCATTTTGTTGGGTTTATTTGTGGTCTGTCGCTGTCGTCATGTTGTTGGGTTTATTTGTGGTACTGTCTCTGTCATTTTGTTGGGTTTATTTGTGGTACTGTCGCTGTCGTCATGTTGTTGGGTTTATTTGTGGTGCTGTCTCTGTCGTCATGTTGTTGGGGTTATTTGTGGTACTGTCGCTGTCATGTTGTTGGGTTTATTTGTGGTACTGTCGCTGTCGTCATGTTGTTGGGTTTATTTGTGGTGCTGTCTCTGTCGTCATGTTGTTGGGTTTATTTGTGGTACTGTCGCTGTCATGTTGTTGAGTTTATTTGAGGTACTGTCGCTGTCATTTTGTTGGGTTTATTTGTGGTACTGTCGCTGTCGTCATGTTGTTGGGTTTATTTGTGGTACTGTCGCTGTCATTTTGTTGGGTTTATTTGTGGTACTGTCGCTGTCGTCATGTTGTTGGGTTTATTTGTGGTGCTGTCTCTGTCGTCATGTTGTTGGGGTTATTTGTGGTACTGTCACTGTCATGTTGTTGGGTTTATTTGTGGTACTGTCGCTGTCGTCATGTTGTTGGGTTTATTTGTGGTGCTGTCTCTGTCGTCATGTTGTTGGGTTTATTTGTGGTACTGTCGCTGTCATGTTGTTGGGTTTATTTGTGGTACTGTCGCTGTCGTCATGTTGTTGGGTTTATTTGTGGTACTGTCGCTGTCATTTTGTTGGGTTTATTTGTGGTACTGTCGCTGTCGTCATGTTGTTGGGTTTATTTGTGGTACTGTCGTTGTCATTTTGTTGGGTTTATTTGTTGTACTGTCGCTGTCATTTTGTTGGGTTTATTTGTGGTACTGTCGCTGTCATTTTGTTGGGTTTATATGTGGTACTGTCGCTGTCATGTTGTTGGGTTTATTTGTGCTACTGTCGCTGTCATTTTGTTGGGTTTATTTGTGGTACTGTCGCTGTCATGTTGTTGGGTTTATTTGTGGTACTGTCGCTGTCGTTTTGTTGGGTTTATTTGTGGTGCTGTCGCTGTCATGTTGTTAGGTTTATTTGTGGTGCTGTCTCTGTCGTCATGTTGTTGGGTTTATTTGTGGTACTGTCGCTGTCATGTTGTTGGGTTTATTTGTGGTACTGTCGCTGTCATTTTGTTGGGTTTATTTGTGGTACTGTCGCTGTCATGTTGTTGGGTTTATTTGTGGTACTGTCGCTGTCATTTTGTTGGGTTTATTTGTGGTGCTGTCGTTGTCATGTTGTTGGGTTTATTTGTGGTGCTGTCTCTGTCGTCATGTTGTTGGGTTTATTTGTGGTACTGTCGCTGTTGTCATGTTGTTGGGTTTATTTGTGGTACTGTCCCTGTCGTCATGTTGTTGGGTTTATTTGTGGTGCTGTCTCTGTCGTCATGTTGTTGGGTTTATTTGTGGTACTGTCGCTGTCATGTTGTTGGGTTTATTTGTGGTACTGTCTCTGTCGTCATGTTGTTGGGTTTATTTGTGGTACTGTCGCTGTCATGTTGTTGGGTTTATTTGTGGTACTGTCGCTGTCATTTTGTTGGGTTTATTTGTGGTACTGTCGTTGTCATTTTGTTGGGTTTATTTGTGGTACTGTCGCTGTCATTTTGTTGGGTTTATTTGTGGTACTGTCGCTGTCATTTTGTTGGGTTTATCTGTGGTACTGTCGCTGTCATTTTGTTGGGTTTATTTGTGGTACTGTCGCTGTCATTTTGTTGGGTTTATTTTTGGTACTGTCGCTGTCATTTTGTTGGGTTTATTTGTGGTACTGTCGCTGTCGTCATGTTGTTGGGTTTATTTGTGGTACTGTCGCTGTCGTCATGTTGTTGGGTTCATTTGTGGTACTGTCGCTGTCGTGTTGTTGGGTTTATTTGTGGTACTGTCGCTGTCGTCATTTTGTTGGGTTTATTTGTGGTACTGTCTCTGTCGTCATGTTGTTGGGTTTATTTGTGGTACTGTCGCTGTCGTCATGTTGTTGGGTTTATTTGTGGTACTGTCTCTGTCGTCATGTTGTTGGGTTTATTTGTGGTACTGTCGCTGTCGTCATTTTGTTGGGTTTATTTGTGGTACTGTCTCTGTCGTCATGTTGTTGGGTTTATTTGTGGTACTGTCGCTGTCGTCATGTTCTTGGGTTTATTTGTGGTACTGTCGCTGTCGTCATTTTGTTGGGTTTATTTGTGGTACTGTCTCTGTCGTCATTTTGTTGGGTTTATTTGTGGTACTGTCGCTGTCGTCATGTTGTTGGGTTTATTTGTGGTACTGTCGCTGTCATTTTGTTGGGTTTATTTGTGGTACTGTCGCTGTCGTCATGTTGTTGGGTTTATTTGTGGTACTGTCGCTGTCGTCATGTTGTTGGGTTTATTTGTGGTACTGTCGCTGTCATTTTGTTGGGTTTATTTGTGGTACTGTCGCTGTCGTCATTTTGTTGGGTTTATTTGTGGTACTGTCTCTGTCGCCATGTTGTTGGGTTTATTTGTGGTACTGTCGCTGTCATTTTGTTGGGTTTATTTGTGGTACTGTCGCTGTCGTCATGTTGTTGGGTTTATTTGTGGTACTGTCTCTGTCATTTTGTTGAGTTTATTTGTGGTACTGTCTCTGTCGTCATGTTGTTGGGTTTATTTGTGGTACTGTCGCTGTCGTCATGTTGTTGGGTTTAGTTGTGGTACTGTCGCTGTCGTCATATTATTGGGTTTATTTGTGGTACTGTCTCTGTCGTCATGTTGTTGGGTTTATTTGTGGTACTGTCGCTGTCATTTTGTTGGGTTTATTTGTGGTACTGTCGCTGTCGTCATGTTGTTGGGTTTATTTGTGGTACTATCTCTGTCGTTTTGTTGGGTTTATTTGTGGTCTGTCGCTGTCATTTTGTTGAGTTTATTTGAGGTACTGTCGCTGTCATTTTGTTGGGTTTATTTGTGGTACTGTCGCTGTCGTCATGTTGTTGGGTTTATTTGTGGTACTGTCGCTGTCATTTTGTTGGGTTTATTTGTGGTACTGTCGCTGTCGTCATGTTGTTGGGTTTATTTGTGGTGCTGTCTCTGTCGTCATGTTGTTGGGGTTATTTGTGGTACTGTCGCTGTCATGTTGTTGGGTTTATTTGTGGTACTGTCGCTGTCGTCATGTTGTTGGGTTTATTTGTGGTGCTGTCTCTGTCGTCATGTTGTTGGGTTTATTTGTGGTACTGTCGCTGTCATGTTGTTGGGTTTATTTGTGGTACTGTCGCTGTCGTCATGTTGTTGGGTTTATTTGTGGTACTGTCGCTGTCATTTTGTTGGGTTTATTTGTGGTACTGTCGCTGTCGTCATGTTGTTGGGTTTATTTGTGGTACTGTCGTTGTCATTTTGTTGGGTTTATTTGTGGTACTGTCGCTGTCATTTTGTTGGGTTTATTTGTGGTACTGTCGCTGTCATGTTGTTGGGGTTATTTGTGGTACTGTCGCTGTCATGTTGTTGGGTTTATTTGTGGTACTGTCGCTGTCGTCATGTTGTTGGGTTTATTTGTGGTGCTGTCTCTGTCGTCATGTTGTTGGGTTTATTTGTGGTACTGTCGCTGTCATGTTGTTGGGTTTATTTGTGGTACTGTCGCTGTCGTCATGTTGTTGGGTTTATTTGTGGTACTGTCGCTGTCATTTTGTTGGGTTTATTTGTGGTACTGTCGCTGTCGTCATGTTGTTGGGTTTATTTGTGGTACTGTCGTTGTCATTTTGTTGGGTTTATTTGTGGTACTGTCGCTGTCATTTTGTTGGGTTTATTTGTGGTACTGTCGCTGTCATTTTGTTGGGTTTATATATGGTACTGTCGCTGTCATGTTGTTGGGTTTATTTGTGGTACTGTCGCTGTCATTTTGTTGGGTTTATTTGTGGTACTGTCGCTGTCATGTTGTTGGGTTTATTTGTGGTACTGTCGCTGTCATTTTGTTGGGTTTATTTGTGGTGCTGTCGCTGTCATGTTGTTAGGTTTATTTGTGGTGCTGTCTCTGTCGTCATGTTGTTGGGTTTATTTGTGGTACTGTCGCTGTCATGTTGTTGGGTTTATTTGTGGTACTGTCGCTGTCATTTTGTTGGGTTTATTTGTGGTGCTGTCGCTGTCATGTTGTTGGGTTTATTTGTGGTGCTGTCTCTGTCGTCATGTTGTTGGGTTTATTTGTGGTACTGTCGCTGTTGTCATGTTGTTGGGTTTATTTGTGGTACTGTCGCTGTCGTCATGTTGTTGGGTTTATTTGTGGTCTGTCGCTGTCATGTTGTTGGGTTTATTTGTGGTATTGTCGCTGTCGTCATTTTGTTGGGTTTTCTTTGTGGTACTGTCTCTGTCATCATGTTGTTGGGTTTATTTGTGGTACTGTCTCTGTCGTCATGTTGTTGGGTTTATTTGTGGTGCTGTCTCTGTCGTCATGTTGTTGGGTTTATTTGTGGTACTGTCGCTGTCATTTTGTTGGATTTATATGTGGTACTGTCGCTGTCATTTTGTTGGGTTTATTTGTGGTACTGTCGCTGTCATTCTGTTGGGTTTATTTGTGGTATTGTCGTTGTCGTCATGTTGTTGGGTTTATTTGTGGTACTGTCGCTGTCGTCATGTTGTTGGGTTTATTTGTGGTACTGTCGCTGTCATTTTGTTGGGTTTATTTGTGGTACTGTCTCTGTCGCCATGTTGTTGGGTTTATTTGTGGTACTGTCGCTGTCATTTTGTTGGGTTTATTTGTGGTACTGTCGCTGTCGTCATGTTGTTGGGTTTATTTGTGGTACTGTCGCTGTCGTCATGTTGTTGGGTTTATTTCTGGTACTGTCGCTGTCATTTTGTTGGGTTTATTTGTGGTACTGTCTCTGTCGTCATGTTGTTGGGTTTATTTGTGGTACTGTCGCTGTCATTTTGTTGGGTTTATTTGTGGTACTGTCGCTGTCGTCATGTTGTTGGGTTTATTTGTGGTACTATCTCTGTCGTTTTGTTGGGTTTATTTGTGGTCTGTCGCTGTCATTTTGTTGGGTTTATTTGTGGTACTGTCGCTGTCGTCATTTTGTTGAGTTTATTTGAGGTACTGTCGCTGTCATTTTGTTGGGTTTATTTGTGGTCTGTCGCTGTCGTCATGTTGTTGGGTTTATTTGTGGTACTGTCTCTGTCATTTTGTTGGGTTTATTTGTGGTACTGTCGCTGTCGTCATGTTGTTGGGTTTATTTGTGGTGCTGTCTCTGTCGTCATGTTGTTGGGGTTATTTGTGGTACTGTCGCTGTCATGTTGTTGGGTTTATTTGTGGTACTGTCGCTGTCGTCATGTTGTTGGGTTTATTTGTGGTGCTGTCTCTGTCGTCATGTTGTTGGGTTTATTTGTGGTACTGTCGCTGTCATGTTGTTGAGTTTATTTGAGGTACTGTCGCTGTCATTTTGTTGGGTTTATTTGTGGTACTGTCGCTGTCGTCATGTTGTTGGGTTTATTTGTGGTACTGTCGCTGTCATTTTGTTGGGTTTATTTCTGGTACTGTCGCTGTCGTCATGTTGTTGGGTTTATTTGTGGTGCTGTCTCTGTCGTCATGTTGTTGGGGTTATTTGTGGTACTGTCACTGTCATGTTGTTGGGTTTATTTGTGGTACTGTCGCTGTCGTCATGTTGTTGGGTTTATTTGTGGTGCTGTCTCTGTCGTCATGTTGTTGGGTTTATTTGTGGTACTGTCGCTGTCATGTTGTTGGGTTTATTTGTGGTACTGTCGCTGTCGTCATGTTGTTGGGTTTATTTGTGGTACTGTCGCTGTCGTCATGTTCTTGGGTTTATTTGTGGTACTGTCGCTGTCGTCATTTTGTTGGGTTTATTTGTGGTACTGTCTCTGTCGTCATTTTGTTGGGTTTATTTGTGGTACTGTCGCTGTCGTCATGTTGTTGGGTTTATTTGTGGTACTGTCGCTGTCATTTTGTTGGGTTTATTTGTGGTACTGTCGCTGTCGTCATGTTGTTGGGTTTATTTGTGGTACTGTCGCTGTCGTCATGTTGTTGGGTTTATTTGTGGTACTGTCGCTGTCATTTTGTTGGGTTTATTTGTGGTACTGTCGCTGTCGTCATTTTGTTGGGTTTATTTGTGGTACTGTCTCTGTCGCCATGTTGTTGGGTTTATTTGTGGTACTGTCGCTGTCATTTTGTTGGGTTTATTTGTGGTACTGTCGCTGTCGTCATGTTGTTGGGTTTATTTGTGGTACTGTCTCTGTCATTTTGTTGAGTTTATTTGTGGTACTGTCTCTGTCGTCATGTTGTTGGGTTTATTTGTGGTACTGTCGCTGTCGTCATGTTGTTGGGTTTAGTTGTGGTACTGTCGCTGTCGTCATATTATTGGGTTTATTTGTGGTACTGTCTCTGTCGTCATGTTGTTGGGTTTATTTGTGGTACTGTCGCTGTCATTTTGTTGGGTTTATTTGTGGTACTGTCGCTGTCGTCATGTTGTTGGGTTTATTTGTGGTACTATCTCTGTCGTTTTGTTGGGTTTATTTGTGGTCTGTCGCTGTCATTTTGTTGAGTTTATTTGAGGTACTGTCGCTGTCATTTTGTTGGGTTTATTTGTGGTACTGTCGCTGTCGTCATGTTGTTGGGTTTATTTGTGGTACTGTCGCTGTCATTTTGTTGGGTTTATTTGTGGTACTGTCGCTGTCGTCATGTTGTTGGGTTTATTTGTGGTGCTGTCTCTGTCGTCATGTTGTTGGGGTTATTTGTGGTACTGTCGCTGTCATGTTGTTGGGTTTATTTGTGGTACTGTCGCTGTCGTCATGTTGTTGGGTTTATTTGTGGTGCTGTCTCTGTCGTCATGTTGTTGGGTTTATTTGTGGTACTGTCGCTGTCATGTTGTTGGGTTTATTTGTGGTACTGTCGCTGTCGTCATGTTGTTGGGTTTATTTGTGGTACTGTCGCTGTCATTTTGTTGGGTTTATTTGTGGTACTGTCGCTGTCGTCATGTTGTTGGGTTTATTTGTGGTACTGTCGTTGTCATTTTGTTGGGTTTATTTGTGGTACTGTCGCTGTCGTCATGTTGTTGGGTTTATTTGTGGTACTGTCGCTGTCATGTTGTTGGGGTTATTTGTGGTACTGTCGCTGTCATGTTGTTGGTTTTATTTGTGGTACTGTCGCTGTCGTCATGTTGTTGGGTTTATTTGTGGTGCTGTCTCTGTCGTCATGTTGTTGGGTTTATTTGTGGTACTGTCGCTGTCATGTTGTTGGGTTTATTTGTGGTACTGTCGCTGTCGTCATGTTGTTGGGTTTATTTGTGGTACTGTCGCTGTCATTTTGTTGGGTTTATTTGTGGTACTGTCGCTGTCGTCATGTTGTTGGGTTTATTTGTGGTACTGTCGTTGTCATTTTGTTGGGTTTATTTGTGGTACTGTCGCTGTCATTTTGTTGGGTTTATTTGTGGTACTGTCGCTGTCATTTTGTTGGGTTTATATATGGTACTGTCGCTGTCATGTTGTTGGGTTTATTTGTGGTACTGTCGCTGTCATTTTGTTGGGTTTATTTGTGGTACTGTCGCTGTCATGTTGTTGGGTTTATTTGTGGTACTGTCGCTGTCATTTTGTTGGGTTTATTTGTGGTGCTGTCGCTGTCATGTTGTTAGGTTTATTTGTGGTGCTGTCTCTGTCGTCATGTTGTTGGGTTTATTTGTGGTACTGTCGCTGTCATGTTGTTGGGTTTATTTGTGGTACTGTCGCTGTCATTTTGTTGGGTTTATTTGTGGTGCTGTCGCTGTCATGTTGTTGGGTTTATTTGTGGTGCTGTCTCTGTCGTCATGTTGTTGGGTTTATTTGTGGTACTGTCGCTGTTGTCATGTTGTTGGGTTTATTTGTGGTACTGTCGCTGTCGTCATGTTGTTGGGTTTATTTGTGGTCTGTCGCTGTCATGTTGTTGGGTTTATTTGTGGTATTGTCGCTGTCGTCATTTTGTTGGGTTTTCTTTGTGGTACTGTCTCTGTCATCATGTTGTTGGGTTTATTTGTGGTACTGTCTCTGTCGTCATGTTGTTGGGTTTATTTGTGGTGTTGTCTCTGTCGTCATGTTGTTGGGTTTATTTGTGGTACTGTCGCTGTCATTTTGTTGGATTTATATGTGGTACTGTCGCTGTCATTTTGTTGGGTTTATTTGTGGTACTGTCGCTGTCATTCTGTTGGGTTTATTTGTGGTATTGTCGTTGTCGTCATGTTGTTGGGTTTATTTGTGGTACTGTCGCTGTCGTCATGTTGTTGGGTTTATTTGTGGTACTGTCGCTGTCATTTTGTTGGGTTTATTTGTGGTACTGTCTCTGTCGCCATGTTGTTGGGTTTATTTGTGGTACTGTCGCTGTCATTTTGTTGGGTTTATTTGTGGTACTGTCGCTGTCGTCATGTTGTTGGGTTTATTTGTGGTACTGTCGCTGTTGTCATGTTGTTGGGTTTATTTCTGGTACTGTCGCTGTCATTTTGTTGGGTTTATTTGTGGTACTGTCTCTGTCGTCATGTTGTTGGGTTTATTTGTGGTACTGTCGCTGTCATTTTGTTGGGTTTATTTGTGGTACTGTCGCTGTCGTCATGTTGTTGGGTTTATTTGTGGTACTATCTCTGTCGTTTTGTTGGGTTTATTTGTGGTCTGTCGCTGTCATTTTGTTGGGTTTATTTGTGGTACTGTCTCTGTCGTCATTTTGTTGAGTTTATTTGAGGTACTGTCGCTGTCATTTTGTTGGGTTTATTTGTGGTCTGTCGCTGTCGTCATGTTGTTGGGTTTATTTGTGGTACTGTCTCTGTCATTTTGTTGGGTTTATTTGTGGTACTGTCGCTGTCGTCATGTTGTTGGGTTTATTTGTGGTGCTGTCTCTGTCGTCATGTTGTTGGGGTTATTTGTGGTACTGTCGCTGTCATGTTGTTGGGTTTATTTGTGGTACTGTCGCTGTCGTCATGTTGTTGGGTTTATTTGTGGTGCTGTCTCTGTCGTCATGTTGTTGGGTTTATTTGTGGTACTGTCGCTGTCATGTTGTTGAGTTTATTTGAGGTACTGTCGCTGTCATTTTGTTGGGTTTATTTGTGGTACTGTCGCTGTCGTCATGTTGTTGGGTTTATTTGTGGTAGTGTCGCTGTCATTTTGTTGGGTTTATTTGTGGTACTGTCGCTGTCGTCATGTTGTTGGGTTTATTTGTGGTGCTGTCTCTGTCGTCATGTTGTTGGGGTTATTTGTGGTACTGTCACTGTCATGTTGTTGGGTTTATTTGTGGTACTGTCGCTGTCGTCATGTTGTTGGGTTTATTTGTGGTGCTGTCTCTGTCGTCATGTTGTTGGGTTTATTTGTGGTACTGTCGCTGTCATTTTGTTGGGTTTATTTGTGGTGCTGTCGTTGTCATGTTGTTGGGTTTATTTGTGGTGCTGTCTCTGTCGTCATGTTGTTGGGTTTATTTGTGGTACTGTCGCTGTTGTCATGTTGTTGGGTTTATTTGTGGTACTGTCCCTGTCGTCATGTTGTTGGGTTTATTTGTGGTGCTGTCTCTGTCGTCATGTTGTTGGGTTTATTTGTGGTACTGTCGCTGTCATGTTGTTGGGTTTATTTGTGGTACTGTCTCTGTCGTCATGTTGTTGGGTTTATTTGTGGTACTGTCGCTGTCATGTTGTTGGGTTTATTTGTGGTACTGTCGCTGTCATTTTGTTGGGTTTATTTGTGGTACTGTCGTTGTCATTTTGTTGGGTTTATTTGTGGTACTGTCGCTGTCATTTTGTTGGGTTTATTTGTGGTACTGTCGCTGTCATTTTGTTGGGTTTATCTGTGGTACTGTCGCTGTCATTTTGTTGGGTTTATTTGTGGTACTGTCGCTGTCATTTTGTTGGGTTTATTTTTGGTACTGTCGCTGTCATTTTGTTGGGTTTATTTGTGGTACTGTCGCTGTCGTCATGTTGTTGGGTTTATTTGTGGTACTGTCGCTGTCGTCATGTTGTTGGGTTCATTTGTGGTACTGTCGCTGTCGTGTTGTTGGGTTTATTTGTGGTACTGTCGCTGTCGTCATTTTGTTGGGTTTATTTGTGGTACTGTCTCTGTCGTCATGTTGTTGGGTTTATTTGTGGTACTGTCGCTGTCGTCATGTTGTTGGGTTTATTTGTGGTACTGTCTCTGTCGTCATGTTGTTGGGTTTATTTGTGGTACTGTCGCTGTCGTCATTTTGTTGGGTTTATTTGTGGTACTGTCTCTGTCGTCATGTTGTTGGGTTTATTTGTGGTACTGTCGCTGTCGTCATGTTCTTGGGTTTATTTGTGGTACTGTCGCTGTCGTCATTTTGTTGGGTTTATTTGTGGTACTGTCTCTGTCGTCATTTTGTTGGGTTTATTTGTGGTACTGTCGCTGTCGTCATGTTGTTGGGTTTATTTGTGGTACTGTCGCTGTCATTTTGTTGGGTTTATTTGTGGTACTGTCGCTGTCGTCATGTTGTTGGGTTTATTTGTGGTACTGTCGCTGTCGTCATGTTGTTGGGTTTATTTGTGGTACTGTCGCTGTCATTTTGTTGGGTTTATTTGTGGTACTGTCGCTGTCGTCATTTTGTTGGGTTTATTTGTGGTACTGTCTCTGTCGCCATGTTGTTGGGTTTATTTGTGGTACTGTCGCTGTCATTTTGTTGGGTTTATTTGTGGTACTGTCGCTGTCGTCATGTTGTTGGGTTTATTTGTGGTACTGTCTCTGTCATTTTGTTGAGTTTATTTGTGGTACTGTCTCTGTCGTCATGTTGTTGGGTTTATTTGTGGTACTGTCGCTGTCGTCATGTTGTTGGGTTTAGTTGTGGTACTGTCGCTGTCGTCATATTATTGGGTTTATTTGTGGTACTGTCTCTGTCGTCATGTTGTTGGGTTTATTTGTGGTACTGTCGCTGTCATTTTGTTGGGTTTATTTGTGGTACTGTCGCTGTCGTCATGTTGTTGGGTTTATTTGTGGTACTATCTCTGTCGTTTTGTTGGGTTTATTTGTGGTCTGTCGCTGTCATTTTGTTGAGTTTATTTGAGGTACTGTCGCTGTCATTTTGTTGGGTTTATTTGTGGTACTGTCGCTGTCGTCATGTTGTTGGGTTTATTTGTGGTACTGTCGCTGTCATTTTGTTGGGTTTATTTGTGGTACTGTCGCTGTCGTCATGTTGTTGGGTTTATTTGTGGTGCTGTCTCTGTCGTCATGTTGTTGGGGTTATTTGTGGTACTGTCGCTGTCATGTTGTTGGGTTTATTTGTGGTACTGTCGCTGTCGTCATGTTGTTGGGTTTATTTGTGGTGCTGTCTCTGTCGTCATGTTGTTGGGTTTATTTGTGGTACTGTCGCTGTCATGTTGTTGGGTTTATTTGTGGTACTGTCGCTGTCGTCATGTTGTTGGGTTTATTTGTGGTACTGTCGCTGTCATTTTGTTGGGTTTATTTGTGGTACTGTCGCTGTCGTCATGTTGTTGGGTTTATTTGTGGTACTGTCGTTGTCATTTTGTTGGGTTTATTTGTGGTACTGTCGCTGTCATTTTGTTGGGTTTATTTGTGGTACTGTCGCTGTCATGTTGTTGGGGTTATTTGTGGTACTGTCGCTGTCATGTTGTTGGGTTTATTTGTGGTACTGTCGCTGTCGTCATGTTGTTGGGTTTATTTGTGGTGCTGTCTCTGTCGTCATGTTGTTGGGTTTATTTGTGGTACTGTCGCTGTCATGTTGTTGGGTTTATTTGTGGTACTGTCGCTGTCGTCATGTTGTTGGGTTTATTTGTGGTACTGTCGCTGTCATTTTGTTGGGTTTATTTGTGGTACTGTCGCTGTCGTCATGTTGTTGGGTTTATTTGTGGTACTGTCGTTGTCATTTTGTTGGGTTTATTTGTGGTACTGTCGCTGTCATTTTGTTGGGTTTATTTGTGGTACTGTCGCTGTCATTTTGTTGGGTTTATATATGGTACTGTCGCTGTCATGTTGTTGGGTTTATTTGTGGTACTGTCGCTGTCATTTTGTTGGGTTTATTTGTGGTACTGTCGCTGTCATGTTGTTGGGTTTATTTGTGGTACTGTCGCTGTCATTTTGTTGGGTTTATTTGTGGTGCTGTCGCTGTCATGTTGTTAGGTTTATTTGTGGTGCTGTCTCTGTCGTCATGTTGTTGGGTTTATTTGTGGTACTGTCGCTGTCATGTTGTTGGGTTTATTTGTGGTACTGTCGCTGTCATTTTGTTGGGTTTATTTGTGGTGCTGTCGCTGTCATGTTGTTGGGTTTATTTGTGGTGCTGTCTCTGTCGTCATGTTGTTGGGTTTATTTGTGGTACTGTCGCTGTTGTCATGTTGTTGGGTTTATTTGTGGTACTGTCGCTGTCGTCATGTTGTTGGGTTTATTTGTGGTCTGTCGCTGTCATGTTGTTGGGTTTATTTGTGGTATTGTCGCTGTCGTCATTTTGTTGGGTTTTCTTTGTGGTACTGTCGCTGTCATCATGTTGTTGGGTTTATTTGTGGTACTGTCTCTGTCGTCATGTTGTTGGGTTTATTTGTGGTGCTGTCTCTGTCGTCATGTTGTTGGGTTTATTTGTGGTACTGTCGCTGTCATTTTGTTGGATTTATATGTGGTACTGTCGCTGTCATTTTGTTGGGTTTATTTGTGGTACTGTCGCTGTCATTCTGTTGGGTTTATTTGTGGTATTGTCGTTGTCGTCATGTTGTTGGGTTTATTTGTGGTACTGTCGCTGTCGTCATGTTGTTGGGTTTATTTGTGGTACTGTCGCTGTCATTTTGTTGGGTTTATTTGTGGTACTGTCTCTGTCGCCATGTTGTTGGGTTTATTTGTGGTACTGTCGCTGTCATTTTGTTGGGTTTATTTGTGGTACTGTCGCTGTCGTCATGTTGTTGGGTTTATTTGTGGTACTGTCGCTGTCGTCATGTTGTTGGGTTTATTTCTGGTACTGTCGCTGTCATTTTGTTGGGTTTATTTGTGGTACTGTCTCTGTCGTCATGTTGTTGGGTTTATTTGTGGTACTGTCGCTGTCATTTTGTTGGGTTTATTTGTGGTACTGTCGCTGTCGTCATGTTGTTGGGTTTATTTGTGGTACTATCTCTGTCGTTTTGTTGGGTTTATTTGTGGTCTGTCGCTGTCATTTTGTTGGGTTTATTTGTGGTACTGTCTCTGTCGTCATTTTGTTGAGTTTATTTGAGGTACTGTCGCTGTCATTTTGTTGGGTTTATTTGTGGTCTGTCGCTGTCGTCATGTTGTTGGGTTTATTTGTGGTACTGTCTCTGTCATTTTGTTGGGTTTATTTGTGGTACTGTCGCTGTCGTCATGTTGTTGGGTTTATTTGTGGTGCTGTCTCTGTCGTCATGTTGTTGGGGTTATTTGTGGTACTGTCGCTGTCATGTTGTTGGGTTTATTTGTGGTACTGTCGCTGTCGTCATGTTGTTGGGTTTATTTGTGGTGCTGTCTCTGTCGTCATGTTGTTGGGTTTATTTGTGGTACTGTCGCTGTCATGTTGTTGAGTTTATTTGAGGTACTGTCGCTGTCATTTTGTTGGGTTTATTTGTGGTACTGTCGCTGTCGTCATGTTGTTGGGTTTATTTGTGGTACTGTCGCTGTCATTTTGTTGGGTTTATTTGTGGTACTGTCGCTGTCGTCATGTTGTTGGGTTTATTTGTGGTACTGTCTCTGTCATTTTGTTGAGTTTATTTGTGGTACTGTCTCTGTCGTCATGTTGTTGGGTTTATTTGTGGTACTGTCGCTGTCGTCATGTTGTTGGGTTTAGTTGTGGTACTGTCGCTGTCGTCATATTATTGGGTTTATTTGTGGTACTGTCTCTGTCGTCATGTTGTTGGGTTTATTTGTGGTACTGTCGCTGTCATTTTGTTGGGTTTATTTGTGGTACTGTCGCTGTCGTCATGTTGTTGGGTTTATTTGTGGTACTATCTCTGTCGTTTTGTTGGGTTTATTTGTGGTCTGTCGCTGTCATTTTGTTGAGTTTATTTGAGGTACTGTCGCTGTCATTTTGTTGGGTTTATTTGTGGTACTGTCGCTGTCGTCATGTTGTTGGGTTTATTTGTGGTACTGTCGCTGTCATTTTGTTGGGTTTATTTGTGGTACTGTCGCTGTCGTCATGTTGTTGGGTTTATTTGTGGTGCTGTCTCTGTCGTCATGTTGTTGGGGTTATTTGTGGTACTGTCGCTGTCATGTTGTTGGGTTTATTTGTGGTACTGTCGCTGTCGTCATGTTGTTGGGTTTATTTGTGGTGCTGTCTCTGTCGTCATGTTGTTGGGTTTATTTGTGGTACTGTCGCTGTCATGTTGTTGGGTTTATTTGTGGTACTGTCGCTGTCGTCATGTTGTTGGGTTTATTTGTGGTACTGTCGCTGTCATTTTGTTGGGTTTATTTGTGGTACTGTCGCTGTCGTCATGTTGTTGGGTTTATTTGTGGTACTGTCGTTGTCATTTTGTTGGGTTTATTTGTGGTACTGTCGCTGTCATTTTGTTGGGTTTATTTGTGGTACTGTCGCTGTCATGTTGTTGGGGTTATTTGTGGTACTGTCGCTGTCATGTTGTTGGGTTTATTTGTGGTACTGTCGCTGTCGTCATGTTGTTGGGTTTATTTGTGGTGCTGTCTCTGTCGTCATGTTGTTGGGTTTATTTGTGGTACTGTCGCTGTCATGTTGTTGGGTTTATTTGTGGTACTGTCGCTGTCGTCATGTTGTTGGGTTTATTTGTGGTACTGTCGCTGTCATTTTGTTGGGTTTATTTGTGGTACTGTCGCTGTCGTCATGTTGTTGGGTTTATTTGTGGTACTGTCGTTGTCATTTTGTTGGGTTTATTTGTGGTACTGTCGCTGTCATTTTGTTGGGTTTATTTGTGGTACTGTCGCTGTCATTTTGTTGGGTTTATATATGGTACTGTCGCTGTCATGTTGTTGGGTTTATTTGTGGTACTGTCGCTGTCATTTTGTTGGGTTTATTTGTGGTACTGTCGCTGTCATGTTGTTGGGTTTATTTGTGGTACTGTCGCTGTCATTTTGTTGGGTTTATTTGTGGTGCTGTCGCTGTCATGTTGTTAGGTTTATTTGTGGTGCTGTCTCTGTCGTCATGTTGTTGGATTTATTTGTGGTACTGTCGCTGTCATGTTGTTGGGTTTATTTGTGGTACTGTCGCTGTCATTTTGTTGGGTTTATTTGTGGTGCTGTCGCTGTCATGTTGTTGGGTTTATTTGTGGTGCTGTCTCTGTCGTCATGTTGTTGGGTTTATTTGTGGTACTGTCGCTGTTGTCATGTTGTTGGGTTTATTTGTGGTACTGTCGCTGTCGTCATGTTGTTGGGTTTATTTGTGGTCTGTCGCTGTCATGTTGTTGGGTTTATTTGTGGTATTGTCGCTGTCGTCATTTTGTTGGGTTTTCTTTGTGGTACTGTCTCTGTCATCATGTTGTTGGGTTTATTTGTGGTACTGTCTCTGTCGTCATGTTGTTGGGTTTATTTGTGGTGCTGTCTCTGTCGTCATGTTGTTGGGTTTATTTGTGGTACTGTCGCTGTCATTTTGTTGGATTTATATGTGGTACTGTCGCTGTCATTTTGTTGGGTTTATTTGTGGTACTGTCGCTGTCATTCTGTTGGGTTTATTTGTGGTATTGTCGTTGTCGTCATGTTGTTGGGTTTATTTGTGGTACTGTCGCTGTCGTCATGTTGTTGGGTTTATTTGTGGTACTGTCGCTGTCATTTTGTTGGGTTTATTTGTGGTACTGTCTCTGTCGCCATGTTGTTGGGTTTATTTGTGGTACTGTCGCTGTCATTTTGTTGGGTTTATTTGTGGTACTGTCGCTGTCGTCATGTTGTTGGGTTTATTTGTGGTACTGTCGCTGTCGTCATGTTGTTGGGTTTATTTCTGGTACTGTCGCTGTCATTTTGTTGGGTTTATTTGTGGTACTGTCTCTGTCGTCATGTTGTTGGGTTTATTTGTGGTACTGTCGCTGTCATTTTGTTGGGTTTATTTGTGGTACTGTCGCTGTCGTCATGTTGTTGGGTTTATTTGTGGTACTATCTCTGTCGTTTTGTTGGGTTTATTTGTGGTCTGTCGCTGTCATTTTGTTGGGTTTATTTGTGGTACTGTCTCTGTCGTCATTTTGTTGAGTTTATTTGAGGTACTGTCGCTGTCATTTTGTTGGGTTTATTTGTGGTCTGTCGCTGTCGTCATGTTGTTGGGTTTATTTGTGGTACTGTCTCTGTCATTTTGTTGGGTTTATTTGTGGTACTGTCGCTGTCGTCATGTTGTTGGGTTTATTTGTGGTGCTGTCTCTGTCGTCATGTTGTTGGGGTTATTTGTGGTACTGTCGCTGTCATGTTGTTGGGTTTATTTGTGGTACTGTCGCTGTCGTCATGTTGTTGGGTTTATTTGTGGTGCTGTCTCTGTCGTCATGTTGTTGGGTTTATTTGTGGTACTGTCGCTGTCATGTTGTTGAGTTTATTTGAGGTACTGTCGCTGTCATTTTGTTGGGTTTATTTGTGGTACTGTCGCTGTCGTCATGTTGTTGGGTTTATTTGTGGTACTGTCGCTGTCATTTTGTTGGGTTTATTTGTGGTACTGTCGCTGTCGTCATGTTGTTGGGTTTATTTGTGGTGCTGTCTCTGTCGTCATGTTGTTGGGGTTATTTGTGGTACTGTCACTGTCATGTTGTTGGGTTTATTTGTGGTACTGTCGCTGTCGTCATGTTGTTGGGTTTATTTGTGGTGCTGTCTCTGTCGTCATGTTGTTGGGTTTATTTGTGGTACTGTCGCTGTCATGTTGTTGGGTTTATTTGTGGTACTGTCGCTGTCGTCATGTTGTTGGGTTTATTTGTGGTACTG
The DNA here is from genome assembly GCA_024699665.1 of Ostrea denselamellosa. NCBI lineage: Eukaryota > Metazoa > Mollusca > Bivalvia > Ostreida > Ostreidae > Ostrea > Ostrea denselamellosa. Next base: position 923,514 of record JAMZEH010000007.1, on the reverse strand, counting down.
TCGCTGTCATTTTGTTGGGTTTATTTGTGGTACTGTCGCTGTCGTCATGTTGTTGGGTTTATTTGTGGTACTATCTCTGTCGTTTTGTTGGGTTTATTTGTGGTCTGTCGCTGTCATTTTGTTGAGTTTATTTGAGGTACTGTCGCTGTCATTTTGTTGGGTTTATTTGTGGTACTGTCGCTGTCGTCATGTTGTTGGGTTTATTTGTGGTACTGTCGCTGTCATTTTGTTGGGTTTATTTGTGGTACTGTCGCTGTCGTCATGTTGTTGGGTTTATTTGTGGTGCTGTCTCTGTCGTCATGTTGTTGGGGTTATTTGTGGTACTGTCGCTGTCATGTTGTTGGGTTTATTTGTGGTACTGTCGCTGTCGTCATGTTGTTGGGTTTATTTGTGGTGCTGTCTCTGTCGTCATGTTGTTGGGTTTATTTGTGGTACTGTCGCTGTCATGTTGTTGGGTTTATTTGTGGTACTGTCGCTGTCGTCATGTTGTTGGGTTTATTTGTGGTACTGTCGCTGTCATTTTGTTGGGTTTATTTGTGGTACTGTCGCTGTCGTCATGTTGTTGGGTTTATTTGTGGTACTGTCGTTGTCATTTTGTTGGGTTTATTTGTGGTACTGTCGCTGTCATTTTGTTGGGTTTATTTGTGGTACTGTCGCTGTCATGTTGTTGGGGTTATTTGTGGTACTGTCGCTGTCATGTTGTTGGGTTTATTTGTGGTACTGTCGCTGTCGTCATGTTGTTGGGTTTATTTGTGGTGCTGTCTCTGTCGTCATGTTGTTGGGTTTATTTGTGGTACTGTCGCTGTCATGTTGTTGGGTTTATTTGTGGTACTGTCGCTGTCGTCATGTTGTTGGGTTTATTTGTGGTACTGTCGCTGTCATTTTGTTGGGTTTATTTGTGGTACTGTCGCTGTCGTCATGTTGTTGGGTTTATTTGTGGTACTGTCGTTGTCATTTTGTTGGGTTTATTTGTGGTACTGTCGCTGTCATTTTGTTGGGTTTATTTGTGGTACTGTCGCTGTCATTTTGTTGGGTTTATATATGGTACTGTCGCTGTCATGTTGTTGGGTTTATTTGTGGTACTGTCGCTGTCATTTTGTTGGGTTTATTTGTGGTACTGTCGCTGTCATGTTGTTGGGTTTATTTGTGGTACTGTCGCTGTCATTTTGTTGGGTTTATTTGTGGTGCTGTCGCTGTCATGTTGTTAGGTTTATTTGTGGTGCTGTCTCTGTCGTCATGTTGTTGGGTTTATTTGTGGTACTGTCGCTGTCATGTTGTTGGGTTTATTTGTGGTACTGTCGCTGTCATTTTGTTGGGTTTATTTGTGGTGCTGTCGCTGTCATGTTGTTGGGTTTATTTGTGGTGCTGTCTCTGTCGTCATGTTGTTGGGTTTATTTGTGGTACTGTCGCTGTTGTCATGTTGTTGGGTTTATTTGTGGTACTGTCGCTGTCGTCATGTTGTTGGGTTTATTTGTGGTCTGTCGCTGTCATGTTGTTGGGTTTATTTGTGGTATTGTCGCTGTCGTCATTTTGTTGGGTTTTCTTTGTGGTACTGTCTCTGTCATCATGTTGTTGGGTTTATTTGTGGTGCTGTCTCTGTCGTCATGTTGTTGGGTTTATTTGTGGTGCTGTCTCTGTCGTCATGTTGTTGGGTTTATTTGTGGTACTGTCGCTGTCATTTTGTTGGATTTATATGTGGTACTGTCGCTGTCATTTTGTTGGGTTTATTTGTGGTACTGTCGCTGTCATTCTGTTGGGTTTATTTGTGGTATTGTCGTTGTCGTCATGTTGTTGGGTTTATTTGTGGTACTGTCGCTGTCGTCATGTTGTTGGGTTTATTTGTGGTACTGTCGCTGTCATTTTGTTGGGTTTATTTGTGGTACTGTCTCTGTCGCCATGTTGTTGGGTTTATTTGTGGTACTGTCGCTGTCATTTTGTTGGGTTTATTTGTGGTACTGTCGCTGTCGTCATGTTGTTGGGTTTATTTGTGGTACTGTCGCTGTTGTCATGTTGTTGGGTTTATTTCTGGTACTGTCGCTGTCATTTTGTTGGGTTTATTTGTGGTACTGTCTCTGTCGTCATGTTGTTGGGTTTATTTGTGGTACTGTCGCTGTCATTTTGTTGGGTTTATTTGTGGTACTGTCGCTGTCGTCATGTTGTTGGGTTTATTTGTGGTACTATCTCTGTCGTTTTGTTGGGTTTATTTGTGGTCTGTCGCTGTCATTTTGTTGGGTTTATTTGTGGTACTGTCTCTGTCGTCATTTTGTTGAGTTTATTTGAGGTACTGTCGCTGTCATTTTGTTGGGTTTATTTGTGGTCTGTCGCTGTCGTCATGTTGTTGGGTTTATTTGTGGTACTGTCTCTGTCATTTTGTTGGGTTTATTTGTGGTACTGTCGCTGTCGTCATGTTGTTGGGTTTATTTGTGGTGCTGTCTCTGTCGTCATGTTGTTGGGGTTATTTGTGGTACTGTCGCTGTCATGTTGTTGGGTTTATTTGTGGTACTGTCGCTGTCGTCATGTTGTTGGGTTTATTTGTGGTGCTGTCTCTGTCGTCATGTTGTTGGGTTTATTTGTGGTACTGTCGCTGTCATGTTGTTGAGTTTATTTGAGGTACTGTCGCTGTCATTTTGTTGGGTTTATTTGTGGTACTGTCGCTGTCGTCATGTTGTTGGGTTTATTTGTGGTACTGTCGCTGTCATTTTGTTGGGTTTATTTGTGGTACTGTCGCTGTCGTCATGTTGTTGGGTTTATTTGTGGTGCTGTCTCTGTCGTCATGTTGTTGGGGTTATTTGTGGTACTGTCACTGTCATGTTGTTGGGTTTATTTGTGGTACTGTCGCTGTCGTCATGTTGTTGGGTTTATTTGTGGTGCTGTCTCTGTCGTCATGTTGTTGGGTTTATTTGTGGTACTGTCGCTGTCATGTTGTTGGGTTTATTTGTGGTACTGTCGCTGTCGTCATGTTGTTGGGTTTATTTGTGGTACTGTCGCTGTCATTTTGTTGGGTTTATTTGTGGTACTGTCGCTGTCATCATGTTGTTGGATTTATTTGTGGTACTGTCGTTGTCATTTTGTTGGGTTTATTTGTTGTACTGTCGCTGTCATTTTGTTGGGTTTATTTGTGGTACTGTCGCTGTCATTTTGTTGGGTTTATATGTGGTACTGTCGCTGTCATGTTGTTGGGTTTATTTGTGCTACTGTCGCTGTCATTTTGTTGGGTTTATTTGTGGTACTGTCGCTGTCATGTTGTTGGGTTTATTTGTGGTACTGTCGCTGTCGTTTTGTTGGGTTTATTTGTGGTGCTGTCGCTGTCATGTTGTTAGGTTTATTTGTGGTGCTGTCTCTGTCGTCATGTTGTTGGGTTTATTTGTGGTACTGTCGCTGTCATGTTGTTGGGTTTATTTGTGGTACTGTCGCTGTCATTTTGTTGGGTTTATTTGTGGTACTGTCGCTGTCATGTTGTTGGGTTTATTTGTGGTACTGTCGCTGTCATTTTGTTGGGTTTATTTGTGGTGCTGTCGCTGTCATGTTGTTGGGTTTATTTGTGGTGCTGTCTCTGTCGTCATGTTGTTGGGTTTATTTGTGGTACTGTCGCTGTTGTCATGTTGTTGGGTTTATTTGTGGTACTGTCCCTGTGGTCATGTTGTTGGGTTTATTTGTGGTGCTGTCTCTGTCGTCATGTTGTTGGGTTTATTTGTGGTACTGTCGCTGTCATGTTGTTGGGTTTATTTGTGGTACTGTCTCTGTCGTCATGTTGTTGGGTTTATTTGTGGTACTGTCGCTGTCATGTTGTTGGGTTTATTTGTGGTACTGTCGCTGTCATTTTGTTGGGTTTATTTGTGGTACTGTCGTTGTCATTTTGTTGGGTTTATTTGTGGTACTGTCGCTGTCATTTTGTTGGGTTTATTTGTGGTACTGTCGCTGTCATTTTGTTGGGTTTATCTGTGGTACTGTCGCTGTCATTTTGTTGGGTTTATTTGTGGTACTGTCGCTGTCATTTTGTTGGGTTTATTTTTGGTACTGTCGCTGTCATTTTGTTGGGTTTATTTGTGGTACTGTCGCTGTCGTCATGTTGTTGGGTTTATTTGTGGTACTGTCGCTGTCGTCATGTTGTTGGGTTCATTTGTGGTACTGTCGCTGTCGTGTTGTTGGGTTTATTTGTGGTACTGTCGCTGTCGTCATTTTGTTGGGTTTATTTGTGGTACTGTCTCTGTCGTCATGTTGTTGGGTTTATTTGTGGTACTGTCGCTGTCGTCATGTTGTTGGGTTTATTTGTGGTACTGTCTCTGTCGTCATGTTGTTGGGTTTATTTGTGGTACTGTCGCTGTCGTCATTTTGTTGGGTTTATTTGTGGTACTGTCTCTGTCGTCATGTTGTTGGGTTTATTTGTGGTACTGTCGCTGTCGTCATGTTCTTGGGTTTATTTGTGGTACTGTCGCTGTCGTCATTTTGTTGGGTTTATTTGTGGTACTGTCTCTGTCGTCATTTTGTTGGGTTTATTTGTGGTACTGTCGCTGTCGTCATGTTGTTGGGTTTATTTGTGGTACTGTCGCTGTCATTTTGTTGGGTTTATTTGTGGTACTGTCGCTGTCGTCATGTTGTTGGGTTTATTTGTGGTACTGTCGCTGTCGTCATGTTGTTGGGTTTATTTGTGGTACTGTCGCTGTCATTTTGTTGGGTTTATTTGTGGTACTGTCGCTGTCGTCATTTTGTTGGGTTTATTTGTGGTACTGTCTCTGTCGCCATGTTGTTGGGTTTATTTGTGGTACTGTCGCTGTCATTTTGTTGGGTTTATTTGTGGTACTGTCGCTGTCGTCATGTTGTTGGGTTTATTTGTGGTACTGTCTCTGTCATTTTGTTGAGTTTATTTGTGGTACTGTCTCTGTCGTCATGTTGTTGGGTTTATTTGTGGTACTGTCGCTGTCGTCATGTTGTTGGGTTTAGTTGTGGTACTGTCGCTGTCGTCATATTATTGGGTTTATTTGTGGTACTGTCTCTGTCGTCATGTTGTTGGGTTTATTTGTGGTACTGTCGCTGTCATTTTGTTGGGTTTATTTGTGGTACTGTCGCTGTCGTCATGTTGTTGGGTTTATTTGTGGTACTATCTCTGTCGTTTTGTTGGGTTTATTTGTGGTCTGTCGCTGTCATTTTGTTGAGTTTATTTGAGGTACTGTCGCTGTCATTTTGTTGGGTTTATTTGTGGTACTGTCGCTGTCGTCATGTTGTTGGGTTTATTTGTGGTACTGTCGCTGTCATTTTGTTGGGTTTATTTGTGGTACTGTCGCTGTCGTCATGTTGTTGGGTTTATTTGTGGTGCTGTCTCTGTCGTCATGTTGTTGGGGTTATTTGTGGTACTGTCGCTGTCATGTTGTTGGGTTTATTTGTGGTACTGTCGCTGTCGTCATGTTGTTGGGTTTATTTGTGGTGCTGTCTCTGTCGTCATGTTGTTGGGTTTATTTGTGGTACTGTCGCTGTCATGTTGTTGGGTTTATTTGTGGTACTGTCGCTGTCGTCATGTTGTTGGGTTTATTTGTGGTACTGTCGCTGTCATTTTGTTGGGTTTATTTGTGGTACTGTCGCTGTCGTCATGTTGTTGGGTTTATTTGTGGTACTGTCGTTGTCATTTTGTTGGGTTTATTTGTGGTACTGTCGCTGTCATTTTGTTGGGTTTATTTGTGGTACTGTCGCTGTCATGTTGTTGGGTTTATTTGTGGTACTGTCGCTGTCATTTTGTTGGGTTTATTTGTGGTACTGTCGCTGTCATGTTGTTGGGTTTATTTGTGGTACTGTCGCTGTCATTTTGTTGGGTTTATTTGTGGTGCTGTCGCTGTCATGTTGTTAGGTTTATTTGTGGTGCTGTCTCTGTCGTCATGTTGTTGGGTTTATTTGTGGTACTGTCGCTGTCATGTTGTTGGGTTTATTTGTGGTACTGTCGCTGTCATTTTGTTGGGTTTATTTGTGGTACTGTCGCTGTCATGTTGTTGGGTTTATTTGTGGTACTGTCGCTGTCATTTTGTTGGGTTTATTTGTGGTGCTGTCGCTGTCATGTTGTTGGGTTTATTTGTGGTGCTGTCTCTGTCGTCATGTTGTTGGGTTTATTTGTGGTACTGTCGCTGTTGTCATGTTGTTGGGTTTATTTGTGGTACTGTCGCTGTCGTCATGTTGTTGGGTTTATTTGTGGTCTGTCGCTGTCATGTTGTTGGGTTTATTTGTGGTATTGTCGCTGTCGTCATTTTGTTGGGTTTTCTTTGTGGTACTGTCTCTGTCATCATGTTGTTGGGTTTATTTGTGGTACTGTCTCTGTCGTCATGTTGTTGGGTTTATTTGTGGTGCTGTCTCTGTCGTCATGTTGTTGGGTTTATTTGTGGTACTGTCGCTGTCATTTTGTTGGGTTTATATGTGGTACTGTCGCTGTCATTTTGTTGGTTTTATTGTGGTACTGTCGCTGTCATTTTGTTGGGTTTATTTGTGGTACTGTCGCTGTCGTCATGTTGTTGGGGTTATTTGTGGTACTGTCGCTGTCATGTTGTTGGGTTTATTTGTGGTACTGTCGCTGTCGTCATGTTGTTGGGTTTATTTGTGGTGCTGTCTCTGTCGTCATGTTGTTGGGTTTATTTGTGGTACTGTCGCTGTCATGTTGTTGAGTTTATTTGAGGTACTGTCGCTGTCATTTTGTTGGGTTTATTTGTGGTACTGTCGCTGTCGTCATGTTGTTGGGTTTATTTGTGGTACTGTCGCTGTCATTTTGTTGGGTTTATTTGTGGTACTGTCGCTGTCGTCATGTTGTTGGGTTTATTTGTGGTGCTTTCTCTGTCGTCATGTTGTTGGGGTTATTTGTGGTACTGTCGCTGTCATGTTGTTGGGTTTATTTGTGGTACTGTCGCTGTCGTCATGTTGTTGGGTTTATTTGTGGTACTGTCTCTGTCGTCATGTTGTTGGGTTTATTTGTGGTACTGTCGCTGTCATGTTGTTGGGTTTATTTGTGGTACTGTCGCTGTCGTCATGTTGTTGGGTTTATTTGTGGTACTGTCGCTGTCATTTTGTTGGGTTTATTTGTGGTACTGTCGCTGTCGTCATGTTGTTGGGTTTATTTGTGGTACTGTCGTTGTCATTTTGTTGGGTTTATTTGTTGTACTGTCGCTGTCATTTTGTTGGGTTTATTTGTGGTACTGTCGCTGTCATTTTGTTGGGTTTATATGTGGTACTGTCGCTGTCATGTTGTTGGGTTTATTTGTGCTACTGTCGCTGTCATTTTGTTGGGTTTATTTGTGGTACTGTCGCTGTCATGTTGTTGGGTTTATTTGTGGTACTGTCGCTGTCGTTTTGTTGGGTTTATTTGTGGTGCTGTCGCTGTCATGTTGTTAGGTTTATTTGTGGTGCTGTCTCTGTCGTCATGTTGTTGGGTTTATTTGTGGTACTGTCGCTGTCATGTTGTTGGGTTTATTTGTGGTACTGTCGCTGTCATTTTGTTGGGTTTATTTGTGGTACTGTCGCTGTCATGTTGTTGGGTTTATTTGTGGTACTGTCGCTGTCATTTTGTTGGGTTTATTTGTGGTGCTGTCGCTGTCATGTTGTTGGGTTTATTTGTGGTGCTGTCTCTGTCGTCATGTTGTTGGGTTTATTTGTGGTACTGTCGCTGTTGTCATGTTGTTGGGTTTATTTGTGGTACTGTCCCTGTGGTCATGTTGTTGGGTTTATTTGTGGTGCTGTCTTTGTCGTCATGTTGTTGGGTTTATTTGTGGTACTGTCGCTGTCATGTTGTTGGGTTTATTTGTGGTACTGTCTCTGTCGTCATGTTGTTGGGTTTATTTGTGGTACTGTCGCTGTCATGTTGTTGGGTTTATTTGTGGTACTGTCGCTGTCATTTTGTTGGGTTTATTTGTGGTACTGTCGTTGTCATTTTGTTGGGTTTATTTGTGGTACTGTCGCTGTCATTTTGTTGGGTTTATTTGTGGTACTGTCGCTGTCATTTTGTTGGGTTTATCTGTGGTACTGTCGCTGTCATTTTGTTGGGTTTATTTGTGGTACTGTCGCTGTCATTTTGTTGGGTTTATTTTTGGTACTGTCGCTGTCATTTTGTTGGGTTTATTTGTGGTACTGTCGCTGTCGTCATGTTGTTGGGTTTATTTGTGGTACTGTCGCTGTCGTCATGTTGTTGGGTTCATTTGTGGTACTGTCGCTGTCGTGTTGTTGGGTTTATTTGTGGTACTGTCGCTGTCGTCATTTTGTTGGGTTTATTTGTGGTACTGTCTCTGTCGTCATGTTGTTGGGTTTATTTGTGGTACTGTCGCTGTCGTCATGTTGTTTGGTTTATTTGTCGTACTGTCTCTGTCGTCATGTTGTTGGGTTTATTTGTGGTACTGTCGCTGTCGTCATTTTGTTGGGTTTATTTGTGGTACTGTCTCTGTCGTCATGTTGTTGGGTTTATTTGTGGTACTGTCGCTGTCGTCATGTTCTTGGGTTTATTTGTGGTACTGTCGCTGTCGTCATTTTGTTGGGTTTATTTGTGGTACTGTCTCTGTCGTCATTTTGTTGGGTTTATTTGTGGTACTGTCGCTGTCGTCATGTTGTTGGGTTTATTTGTGGTACTGTCGCTGTCATTTTGTTGGGTTTATTTGTGGTACTGTCGCTGTCGTCATGTTGTTGGGTTTATTTGTGGTACTGTCGCTGTCGTCATGTTGTTGGGTTTATTTGTGGTACTGTCGCTGTCATTTTGTTGGGTTTATTTGTGGTACTGTCGCTGTCGTCATTTTGTTGGGTTTATTTGTGGTACTGTCTCTGTCGCCATGTTGTTGGGTTTATTTGTGGTACTGTCGCTGTCATTTTGTTGGGTTTATTTGTGGTACTGTCGCTGTCGTCATGTTGTTGGGTTTATTTGTGGTACTGTCTCTGTCATTTTGTTGAGTTTATTTGTGGTACTGTCTCTGTCGTCATGTTGTTGGGTTTATTTGTGGTACTGTCGCTGTCGTCATGTTGTTGGGTTTAGTTGTGGTACTGTCGCTGTCGTCATATTATTGGGTTTATTTGTGGTACTGTCTCTGTCGTCATGTTGTTGGGTTTATTTGTGGTACTGTCGCTGTCATTTTGTTGGGTTTATTTGTGGTACTGTCGCTGTCGTCATGTTGTTGGGTTTATTTGTGGTACTATCTCTGTCGTTTTGTTGGGTTTATTTGTGGTCTGTCGCTGTCATTTTGTTGAGTTTATTTGAGGTACTGTCGCTGTCATTTTGTTGGGTTTATTTGTGGTACTGTCGCTGTCGTCATGTTGTTGGGTTTATTTGTGGTACTGTCGCTGTCATTTTGTTGGGTTTATTTGTGGTACTGTCGCTGTCGTCATGTTGTTGGGTTTATTTGTGGTGCTGTCTCTGTCGTCATGTTGTTGGGGTTATTTGTGGTACTGTCGCTGTCATGTTGTTGGGTTTATTTGTGGTACTGTCGCTGTCGTCATGTTGTTGGGTTTATTTGTGGTGCTGTCTCTGTCGTCATGTTGTTGGGTTTATTTGTGGTACTGTCGCTGTCATGTTGTTGGGTTTATTTGTGGTACTGTCGCTGTCGTCATGTTGTTGGGTTTATTTGTGGTACTGTCGCTGTCATTTTGTTGGGTTTATTTGTGGTACTGTCGCTGTCGTCATGTTGTTGGGTTTATTTGTGGTACTGTCGTTGTCATTTTGTTGGGTTTATTTGTGGTACTGTCGCTGTCATTTTGTTGGGTTTATTTGTGGTACTGTCGCTGTCATTTTGTTGGGTTTATATGTGGTACTGTCGCTGTCATGTTGTTGGGTTTATTTGTGGTACTGTCGCTGTCATTTTGTTGGGTTTATTTGTGGTACTGTCGCTGTCATGTTGTTGGGTTTATTTGTGGTACTGTCGCTGTCATTTTGTTGGGTTTATTTGTGGTGCTGTCGCTGTCATGTTGTTAGGTTTATTTGTGGTGCTGTCTCTGTCGTCATGTTGTTGGGTTTATTTGTGGTACTGTCGCTGTCATGTTGTTGGGTTTATTTGTGGTACTGTCGCTGTCATTTTGTTGGGTTTATTTGTGGTACTGTCGCTGTCATGTTGTTGGGTTTATTTGTGGTACTGTCGCTGTCATTTTGTTGGGTTTATTTGTGGTGCTGTCGCTGTCATGTTGTTGGGTTTATTTGTGGTGCTGTCTCTGTCGTCATGTTGTTGGGTTTATTTGTGGTACTGTCGCTGTCGTCATGTTGTTGGGTTTATTTGTGGTCTGTCGCTGTCATGTTGTTGGGTTTATTTGTGGTATTGTCGCTGTCGTCATTTTGTTGGGTTTTCTTTGTGGTACTGTCTCTGTCATCATGTTGTTGGGTTTATTTGTGGTACTGTCTCTGTCGTCATGTTGTTGGGTTTATTTGTGGTGCTGTCTCTGTCGTCATGTTGTTGGGTTTATTTGTGGTACTGTCGCTGTCATTTTGTTGGGTTTATATGTGGTACTGTCGCTGTCATTTTGTTGGGTTTATTTGTGGTACTGTCGCTGTCATTTTGTTGGGTTTATTTGTGGTACTGTCGCTGTCGTCATGTTGTTGGGTTTATTTGTGGTACTGTGGCTGTCGTCATGTTGTTGGGTTTATTTTTTGTACTGTCGCTGTCATTTTGTTGGGTTTATTTGTGGTACTGTCGCTGTCATTTTGTTGGGTTTATTTGTGGTACTGTCGCTGTCGTCATGTTGTTGGGTTTATTTGTGGTACTGTCGCTGTCATTTTGTTGGGTTTATTTGTGGTACTGTCTCTGTCGCCATGTTGTTGGGTTTATTTGTGGTACTGTCGCTGTCATTTTGTTGGGTTTATTTGTGGTACTGTCGCTGTCGTCATGTTGTTGGGTTTATTTGTGGTACTGTCGCTGTCGTCATGTTGTTGGGTTTATTTCTGGTACTGTCGCTGTCATTTTGTTGGGTTTATTTGTGGTACTGTCTCTGTCGTCATGTTGTTGGGTTTATTTGTGGTACTGTCGCTGTCATTTTGTTGGGTTTATTTGTGGTACTGTCGCTGTCGTCATGTTGTTGGGTTTATTTGTGGTACTATCTCTGTCGTTTTGTTGGGTTTATTTGTGGTCTGTCGCTGTCATTTTGTTGGGTTTATTTGTGGTACTGTCTCTGTCGTCATTTTGTTGGGTTTATTTGAGGTACTGTCGCTGTCATTTTGTTGGGTTTATTTGTGGTCTGTCGCTGTCGTCATGTTGTTGGGTTTATTTGTGGTACTGTCTCTGTCATTTTGTTGGGTTTATTTGTGGTACTGTCGCTGTCGTCATGTTGTTGGGTTTATTTGTGGTGCTGTCTCTGTCGTCATGTTGTTGGGGTTATTTGTGGTACTGTCGCTGTCATGTTGTTGGGTTTATTTGTGGTACTGTCGCTGTCGTCATGTTGTTGGGTTTATTTGTGGTGCTGTCTCTGTCGTCATGTTGTTGGGTTTATTTGTGGTACTGTCGCTGTCATGTTGTTGAGTTTATTTGAGGTACTGTCGCTGTCATTTTGTTGGGTTTATTTGTGGTACTGTCGCTGTCGTCATGTTGTTGGGTTTATTTGTGGTACTGTCGCTGTCATTTTGTTGGGTTTATTTGTGGTACTGTCGCTGTCGTCATGTTGTTGGGTTTATTTGTGGTGCTGTCTCTGTCGTCATGTTGTTGGGGTTATTTGTGGTACTGCCGCTGTCATGTTGTTGGGTTTATTTGTGGTACTGTCGCTGTCGTCATGTTGTTGGGTTTATTTGTGGTGCTGTCTCTGTCGTCATGTTGTTGGGTTTATTTGTGGTACTGTCGCTGTCATGTTGTTGGGTTTATTTGTGGTACTGTCGCTGTCGTCATGTTGTTGGGTTTATTTGTGGTACTGTCGCTGTCATTTTGTTGGGTTTATTTGTGGTACTGTCGCTGTCGTCATGTTGTTGGGTTTATTTGTGGTACTGTCGTTGTCATTTTGTTGGGTTTATTTGTGGTACTGTCGCTGTCATTTTGTTGGGTTTATTTGTGGTACTGTCGCTGTCATTTTGTTGGGTTTATATGTGGTACTGTCGCTGTCATTTTGTTGGGTTTATTTGTGGTACTGTCGCTGTCATGTTGTTGGGTTTATTTGTGGTACTGTCGCTGTCGTTTTGTTGGGTTTATTTGTGGTGCTGTCGCTGTCATGTTGTTAGGTTTATTTGTGGTGCTGTCTCTGTCGTCATGTTGTTGGGTTTATTTGTGGTACTGTCGCTGTCATGTTGTTGGGTTTATTTGTGGTACTGTCGCTGTCATTTTGTTGGGTTTATTTGTGGTACTGTCGCTGTCATGTTGTTGGGTTTATTTGTGGTACTGTCGCTGTCATTTTGTTGGGTTTATTTGTGGTGCTGTCGCTGTCATGTTGTTGGGTTTATTTGTGGTGCTGTCTCTGTCGTCATGTTGTTGGGTTTTTTTGTGGTACTGTCGCTGTTGTCATGTTGTTGGGTTTATTTGTGGTACTGTCCCTGTCGTCATGTTGTTGGGTTTATTTGTGGTGCTGTCTCTGTCGTCATGTTGTTGGGTTTATTTGTGGTACTGTCGCTGTCATGTTGTTGGGTTTATTTGTGGTACTGTCTCTGTCGTCATGTTGTTGGGTTTATTTGTGGTACTGTCGCTGTCATGTTGTTGGGTTTATTTGTGGTACTGTCGCTGTCATTTTGTTGGGTTTATTTGTGGTACTGTCGTTGTCATTTTGTTGGGTTTATTTGTGGTACTGTCGCTGTCATTTTGTTGGGTATATTTGTGGTACTGTCGCTGTCATTTTGTTGGGTTTATCTGTGGTACTGTCGCTGTCATTTTGTTGGGTTTATTTGTGGTACTGTCGCTGTCATTTTGTTGGGTTTATTTTTGGTACTGTCGCTGTCATTTTGTTGGGTTTATTTGTGGTACTGTCGCTGTCGTCATGTTGTTGGGTTTATTTGTGGTACTGTCGCTATCGTCATGTTGTTGGGTTCATTTGTGGTACTGTCGCTGTCGTGTTGTTGGGTTTATTTGTGGTACTGTCGCTGTCGTCATTTTGTTGGGTTTATTTGTGGTACTGTCTCTGTCGTCATGTTGTTGGGTTTATTTGTGGTACTGTCGCTGTCGTCATGTTGTTGGGTTTATTTGTGGTACTGTCTCTGTCGTCATGTTGTTGGGTTTATTTGTGGTACTGTCGCTGTCGTCATTTTGTTGGGTTTATTTGTGGTACTGTCTCTGTCGTCATGTTGTTGGGTTTATTTGTGGTACTGTCGCTGTCGTCATGTTCTTGGGTTTATTTGTGGTACTGTCGCTGTCGTCATTTTGTTGGGTTTATTTGTGGTACTGTCTCTGTCGTCATTTTGTTGGGTTTATTTGTGGTACTGTCGCTGTCGTCATGTTGTTGGGTTTATTTGTGGTACTGTCGCTGTCATTTTGTTGGGTTTATTTGTGGTACTGTCGCTGTCGTCATGTTGTTGGGTTTATTTGTGGTACTGTCGCTGTCGTCATGTTGTTGGTTTTATTTGTGGTACTGTCGCTGTCATTTTGTTGGGTTTATTTGTGGTACTGTCGCTGTCGTCATTTTGTTGGGTTTATTTGTGGTACTGTCTCTGTCGCCATGTTGTTGGGTTTATTTGTGGTACTGTCGCTGTCATTTTGTTGGGTTTATTTGTGGTACTGTCGCTGTCGTCATGTTGTTGGGTTTATTTGTGGTACTGTCTCTGTCATTTGTTGAGTTTATTTGTGGTACTGTCTCTGTCGTCATGTTGTTGGGTTTATTTGTGGTACTGTCGTTGTCGTCATGTTGTTGGGTTTAGTTGTGGTACTGTCGCTGTCGTCATATTATTGGGTTTATTTGTGGTACTGTCTCTGTCGTCATGTTGTTGGGTTTATTTGTGGTACTGTCGCTGTCATTTTGTTGGGTTTATTTGTGGTACTGTCGCTGTCGTCATGTTGTTGGGTTTATTTGTGGTACTATCTCTGTCGTTTTGTTGGGTTTATTTGTGGTCTGTCGCTGTCATTTTGTTGAGTTTATTTGAGGTACTGTCGCTGTCATTTTGTTGGGTTTATTTGTGGTACTGTCGCTGTCGTCATGTTGTTGGGTTTATTTGTGGTACTGTCGCTGTCATTTTGTTGGGTTTATTTGTGGTACTGTCGCTGTCGTCATGTTGTTGGGTTTATTTGTGGTGCTGTCTCTGTCGTCATGTTGTTGGGGTTATTTGTGGTACTGTCGCTGTCATGTTGTTGGGTTTATTTGTGGTACTGTCGCTGTCGTCATGTTGTTGGGTTTATTTGTGGTGCTGTCTCTGTCGTCATGTTGTTGGGTTTATTTGTGGTACTGTCGCTGTCATGTTGTTGGGTTTATTTGTGGTACTGTCGCTGTCGTCATGTTGTTGGGTTTATTTGTGGTACTGTCGCTGTCATTTTGTTGGGTTTATTTGTGGTACTGTCGCTGTCGTCATGTTGTTGGGTTTATTTGTGGTACTGGCGTTGTCATTTTGTTGGGTTTATTTGTGGTACTGTCGCTGTCATTTTGTTGGGTTTATTTGTGATACTGTCGCTGTCATTTTGTTGGGTTTATATGTGGTACTGTCGCTGTCATGTTGTTGGGTTTATTTGTGGTACTGTCGCTGTCATTTTGTTGGGTTTATTTGTGGTACTGTCGCTGTCATGTTGTTGGGTTTATTTGTGGTACTGTCGCTGTCATTTTGTTGGGTTTATTTGTGGTGCTGTCGCTGTCATGTTGTTAGGTTTATTTGTGGTGCTGTCTCTGTCGTCCTGTTGTTGGGTTTATTTGTGGTACTGTCGCTGTCATGTTGTTGGGTTTATTTGTGGTACTGTCGCTGTCATTTTGTTGGGTTTATTTGTGGTACTGTCGCTGTCATGTTGTTGGGTTTATTTGTGGTACTGTCGCTGTCATTTTGTTGGGTTTATTTGTGGTGCTGTCGCTGTCATGTTGTTGGGTTTATTTGTGGTGCTGTCTCTGTCGTCATGTTGTTGGGTTTATTTGTGGTACTGTCGCTGTTGTCATGTTGTTGGGTTTATTTGTGGTACTGTCGCTGTCGTCATGTTGTTGGGTTTATTTGTGGTCTGTCGCTGTCATGTTGTTGGGTTTATTTGTGGTATTGTCGCTGTCGTCATTTTGTTGGGTTTTCTTTGTGGTACTGTCTCTGTCATCATGTTGTTGGGTTTATTTGTGGTACTGTCTCTGTCGTCATGTTGTTGGGTTTATTTGTGGTGCTGTCTCTGTCGTCATGTTGTTGGGTTTATTTGTGGTACTGTCGCTGTCATTTTGTTGGGTTTATATGTGGTATTGTCGCTGTCATTTTGTTGGGTTTATTTGTGGTACTGTCGCTGTCATTTTGTTGGGTTTATTTGTGGTACTGTCGCTGTCGTCATGTTGTTGGGTTTATTTGTGGTACTGTCGCTGTCGTCATGTTGTTGGGTTTATTTGTGGTACTGTCGCTGTCATTTTGTTGGGTTTATTTGTGGTACTGTCGCTGTCGTCATTTTGTTGGGTTTATTTGTGGTACTGTCTCTGTCGTCATGTTGTTGGGTTTATTTGTGGTACTGTCGCTGTCATGTTGTTGGGTTTATTTGTGGTGCTGTCGCTGTCGTCATGTTCTTGGGTTTATTTGTGGTACTGTCGCTGTCGTCATTTTGTTGGGTTTATTTGTGGTACTGTCGCTGTCATTTTGTTGAGTTTATTTGTGGTACTGTCGCTGTCATTTTGTTGGGTTTATTTGTGGTCTGTCGTCATGTTGTTGGGTTTATTTGTGGTGCTGTCGCTGTCATTTTGTTGGGTTTATTTGTGGTACTGTCGCTGTCGTCATGTTGTTGGGTTTATTTGTGGTACTGTCGCTGTCGTCATGTTGTTGGGTTTATTTGTGGTACTGTCGCTGTCGTCATGTTGTTGGGTTTATTTGTGGTACTGTCTCTGTCGCCATGTTGTTGGGTTTATTTGTGGTACTGTCGCTGTCATTTTGTTGGGTTTATTTGTGGTACTGTCGCTGTCGTCATGTTGTTGGGTTTATTTGTGGTACTGTCGCTGTCGTCATGTTGTTGGGTTTATTTCTGGTACTGTCGCTGTCATTTTGTTGGGTTTATTTGTGGTACTGTCTCTGTCGTCATGTTGTTGGGTTTATTTGTGGTACTGTCGCTGTCATTTTGTTGGGTTTATTTGTGGTACTGTCGCTGTCGTCATGTTGTTGGGTTTATTTGTGGTACTATCTCTGTCGTTTTGTTGGGTTTATTTGTGGTCTGTCGCTGTCATTTTGTTGGGTTTATTTGTGGTACTGTCTCTGTCGTCATTTTGTTGAGTTTATTTGAGGTACTGTCGCTGTCATTTTGTTGGGTTTATTTGTGGTCTGTCGCTGTCGTCATGTTGTTGGGTTTATTTGTGGTACTGTCTCTGTCATTTTGTTGGGTTTATTTGTGGTACTGTCGCTGTCGTCATGTTGTTGGGTTTATTTGTGGTGCTGTCTCTGTCGTCATGTTGTTGGGGTTATTTGTGGTACTGTCGCTGTCATGTTGTTGGGTTTATTTGTGGTACTGTCGCTGTCGTCATGTTGTTGGGTTTATTTGTGGTGCTGTCTCTGTCGTCATGTTGTTGGGTTTATTTGTGGTACTGTCGCTGTCATGTTGTTGGGTTTATTTGTGGTACTGTCGCTGTCGTCATGTTGTTGGGTTTATTTGTGGTACTGTCGCTGTCATTTTGTTGGGTTTATTTGTGGTACTGTCGCTGTCGTCATGTTGTTGGGTTTATTTGTGGTACTGTCGTTGTCATTTTGTTGGGTTTATTTGTGGTACTGTCGCTGTCATTTTGTTGGGTTTATTTGTGGTACTGTCGCTGTCATTTTGTTGGGTTTATATGTGGTACTGTCGCTGTCATGTTGTTGGGTTTATTTGTGGTACTGTCGCTGTCATTTTGTTGGGTTTATTTGTGGTACTGTCGTTGTCGTCATGTTGTTGGGTTTATTTGTGGTACTGTCGCTGTCATTTTGTTGGGTTTATTTGTGGTGCTGTCGCTGTCATGTTGTTAGGTTTATTTGTGGTGCTGTCTCTGTCGTCATGTTGTTGGGTTTATTTGTGGTACTGTCGCTGTCATGTTGTTGGGTTTATTTGTGGTACTGTCGCTGTCATTTTGTTGGGTTTATTTGTGGTACTGTCGCTGTCATGTTGTTGGGTTTATTTGTGGTACTGTCGCTGTCATTTTGTTGGGTTTATTTGTGGTGCTGTCGCTGTCATGTTGTTGGGTTTATTTGTGGTGCTGTCTCTGTCGTCATGTTGTTGGGTTTATTTGTGGTACTGTCGCTGTTGTCATGTTGTTGGGTTTATTTGTGGTACTGTCGCTGTCGTCATGTTGTTGGGTTTATTTGTGGTCTGTCGCTGTCATGTTGTTGGGTTTATTTGTGGTATTGTCGCTGTCGTCATTTTGTTGGGTTTTCTTTGTGGTACTGTCTCTGTCGTCATGTTGTTGGGTTTATTTGTGGTGCTGTCTCTGTCGTCATGTTGTTGGGTTTATTTGTAGTACTGTCGCTGTCATTTTGTTGGGTTTATATGTGGTACTGTCGCTGTCATTTTGTTGGGTTTATTTGTGGTACTGTCGCTGTCGTCATTTTGTTGGGTTTATTTGTGGTACTGTCGCTGTCGTCATGTTGTTGGGTTTATTTGTGGTACTGTCGCTGTCGTCATGTTGTTGGGTTTATTTGTGGTACTGTCGCTGTCATTTTGTTGGGTTTATTTGTGGTACTGTCGCTGTCGTCATTTTGTTGGGTTTATTTGTGGTACTGTCTCTGTCGTCATGTTGTTGGGTTTATTTGTGGTACTGTCGCTGTCATGTTGTTGGGTTTATTTGTGGTGCTGTCGCTGTCGTCATGTTCTTGGGTTTATTTGTGGTACTGTCGCTGTCGTCATTTTGTTGGGTTTATTTGTGGTACTGTCGCTGTCATTTTGTTGAGTTTATTTGTGGTACTGTCGCTGTCATTTTGTTGGGTTTATTTGTGGTCTGTCGTCATGTTGTTGGGTTTATTTGTGGTGCTGTCGCTGTCATTTTGTTGGGTTTATTTGTGGTACTGTCGCTGTCGTCATGTTGTTGGGTTTATTTGTGGTACTGTCGCTGTCGTCATGTTGTTGGGTTTATTTGTTCTACTGTCGCTGTCATTTTGTTGGGTTTATTTGTGGTACTGTCGCTGTCATTTTGTTGGGTTTATTTGTGGTACTGTCGCTGTCGTCATGTTGTTGGGTTTATTTGTGGTACTGTCGCTGTCGTCATGTTGTTGGGTTTATTTGTGGTACTGTCGCTGTCATCATGTTGTTGGGTTTATTTTTGGTACTGTCGCTGTCATTTTGTTGGGTTTATTTGTGGTACTGTCGCTGTCATTTTGTTG
Source organism: Ostrea denselamellosa (assembly GCA_024699665.1). Lineage (NCBI taxonomy): Eukaryota > Metazoa > Mollusca > Bivalvia > Ostreida > Ostreidae > Ostrea > Ostrea denselamellosa. The sequence goes on along the minus strand of JAMZEH010000007.1, from coordinate 905,189 downwards.
GGTTTATTTGTGGTACTGTCGCTGTCGTCATGTTGTTGGGTTTATTTGTGGTACTGTCGCTGTCGTCATGTTGTTGGGTTTATTTGTGGTACTGTCTCTGTCATTTTGTTGGGTTTATTTGTGGTACTGTCGCTGTCGTCATTTTGTTGGGTTTATTTGTGGTACTGTCTCTGTCGTCATGTTGTTGGGTTTATATGTGGTACTGTCGCTGTCATGTTGCTGGATTTATTTGTGGTGCTGTCGCTGTCCTCATGATCTTGGGTTTATTTGTGGTACTGTCGCTGTCGTCATTTTGTTGGGTTTATTTGTGGTACTGTCGCTGTCATTTTGTTGAGTTTATTTGTGGTACTGTCGCTGTCATTTTGTTGGGTTTATTTGTGGTCTGTCGTCATGTTGTTGGGTTTATTTGTGGTACTGTCGCTGTCATTTTGTTGGGTTTATTTGTGGTACTGTCGCTGTCGTCATGTTGTTGGGTTTATTTGTGGTACTGTCGCTGTCGTCATGTTGTTGGGTTTATTTGTGGTACTGTCGCTGTCGTCATGTTGTTGGGTTTATTTGTGGTACTGTCGCTGTCGTCATGTTGTTGGGTTTATTTGTGGTACTGTCTCTGTCATTTTGTTGGGTTTATTTGTGGTACTGTCGCTGTCGTCATTTTGTTGGGTTTATTTGTGGTCTGTCTCTGTCGTTATGTTCTTGGGTTTATTTGTGGTACTGTCTCTGTCGTCATGTTGTTGGGTTTATTTGTGGTACTGTCTCTGTCATGTTGTTGGGTTTATTTGTGGTACTGTCTCTGTAATTTTGTTCGGTTTATTTGTGGTACTGTCGCTGTCATTTTGTTGGGTTTATTTGTGGTCTGTCTCAGTCGTCATGTTTTTGGCTTTATTTGTGGTACTGTCTCTGTCGTCATCTTGTTGGGTTTATTTGTGGTACTGTCGCTGTCATGTTGTTGGGTTTATTTATGGTACTGTCTCTGTAATTTTGTTCGGTTTATTTGTGGTACTGTCGCTGTCATTTTGTTGGGTTTATTTGTGGTACTGTCGCTGTCGTCATGTTGTTGGGTTTATTTGTGGTACTGTCGCTGTCGTCATGTTGTTGGGTTTATTTGTGGTACTGTCGCTGTCATTTTGTTGGGTTTATTTGTGGTACTGTCGCTGTCATTTTGTTGAGTTTATTTGAGGTACTGTCGCTGTCATTTTGTTGGGTTTATTTGTGGTACTGTCGCTGTCGTCATGTTGTTGGGTTTATTTGTGGTACTGTCGCTGTCATTTTGTTGGGTTTATTTGTGGTACTGTCGCTGTCGTCATGTTGTTGGGTTTATTTGTGGTGCTGTCTCTGTCGTCATGTTGTTGGGGTTATTTGTGGTACTGTCGCTGTCATGTTGTTGGGTTTATTTGTGGTACTGTCGCTGTCGTCATGTTGTTGGGTTTATTTGTGGTGCTGTCTCTGTCGTCATGTTGTTGGGTTTATTTGTGGTACTGTCGCTGTCATGTTGTTGGGTTTATTTGTGGTACTGTCGCTGTCGTCATGTTGTTGGGTTTATTTGTGGTACTGTCGCTGTCATTTTGTTGGGTTTATTTGTGGTACTGTCGCTGTCGTCATGTTGTTGGGTTTATTTGTGGTACTGTCGTTGTCATTTTGTTGGGTTTATTTGTGGTACTGTCGCTGTCATTTTGTTGGGTTTATTTGTGGTACTGTCGCTGTCATTTTGTTGGGTTTATATGTGGTACTGTCGCTGTCATGTTGTTGGGTTTATTTGTGGTACTGTCGCTGTCATTTTGTTGGGTTTATTTGTGGTACTGTCGCTGTCATGTTGTTGGGTTTATTTGTGGTACTGTCGCTGTCATTTTGTTGGGTTTATTTGTGGTGCTGTCGCTGTCATGTTGTTAGGTTTATTTGTGGTGCTGTCTCTGTCGTCATGTTGTTGGGTTTATTTGTGGTACTGTCGCTGTCATGTTGTTGGGTTTATTTGTGGTACTGTCGCTGTCATTTTGTTGGGTTTATTTGTGGTACTGTCGCTGTCATGTTGTTGGGTTTATTTGTGGTACTGTCGCTGTCATTTTGTTGGGTTTATTTGTGGTGCTGTCGCTGTCATGTTGTTGGGTTTATTTGTGGTGCTGTCTCTGTCGTCATGTTGTTGGGTTTATTTGTGGTACTGTCGCTGTCGTCATGTTGTTGGGTTTATTTGTGGTCTGTCGCTGTCATGTTGTTGGGTTTATTTGTGGTATTGTCGCTGTCGTCATTTTGTTGGGTTTTCTTTGTGGTACTGTCTCTGTCATCATGTTGTTGGGTTTATTTGTGGTACTGTCTCTGTCGTCATGTTGTTGGGTTTATTTGTGGTACTGTCGCTGTCATTTTGTTGGGTTTATATGTGGTACTGTCGCTGTCATTTTGTTGGGTTTATTTGTGGTACTGTCGCTGTCATTTTGTTGGGTTTATTTGTGGTACTGTCGCTGTCGTCATGTTGTTGGGTTTATTTGTGGTACTGTGGCTGTCGTCATGTTGTTGGGTTTATTTTTGGTACTGTCGCTGTCATTTTGTTGGGTTTATTTGTGGTACTGTCGCTGTCATTTTGTTGGGTTTATTTGTGGTACTGTCGCTGTCGTCATGTTGTTGGGTTTATTTGTGGTACTGTCTTTGTCATTTTGTTGGGTTTATTTGTGGTACTGTCTCTGTCGCCATGTTGTTGGGTTTATTTGTGGTACTGTCGCTGTCATTTTGTTGGGTTTATTTGTGGTACTGTCGCTGTCGTCATGTTGTTGGGTTTATTTGTGGTACTGTCGCTGTCGTCATGTTGTTGGGTTTATTTCTGGTACTGTCGCTGTCATTTTGTTGCGTTTATTTGTGGTACTGTCTCTGTCGTCATGTTGTTGGGTTTATTTGTGGTACTGTCGCTGTCATTTTGTTGGGTTTATTTGTGGTACTGTCGCTGTCGTCATGTTGTTGGGTTTATTTGTGGTACTATCTCTGTCGTTTTGTTGGGTTTATTTGTGGTCTGTCGCTGTCATTTTGTTGGGTTTATTTGTGGTACTGTCTCTGTCGTCATTTTGTTGAGTTTATTTGAGGTACTGTCGCTGTCATTTTGTTGGGTTTATTTGTGGTCTGTCGCTGTCGTCATGTTGTTGGGTTTATTTGTGGTACTGTCTCTGTCATTTTGTTGGGTTTATTTGTGGTACTGTCGCTGTCGTCATGTTGTTGGGTTTATTTGTGGTGCTGTCTCTGTCGTCATGTTGTTGGGGTTATTTGTGGTACTGTCGCTGTCATGTTGTTGGGTTTATTTGTGGTACTGTCGCTGTCGTCATGTTGTTGGGTTTATTTGTGGTGCTGTCTCTGTCGTCATGTTGTTGGGTTTATTTGTGGTACTGTCGCTGTCATGTTGTTGAGTTTATTTGAGGTACTGTCGCTGTCATTTTGTTGGGTTTATTTGTGGTACTGTCGCTGTCGTCATGTTGTTGGGTTTATTTGTGGTACTGTCGCTGTCATTTTGTTGGGTTTATTTGTGGTACTGTCGCTGTCGTCATGTTGTTGGGTTTATTTGTGGTGCTGTCTCTGTCGTCATGTTGTTGGGGTTATTTGTGGTACTGCCGCTGTCATGTTGTTGGGTTTATTTGTGGTACTGTCGCTGTCGTCATGTTGTTGGGTTTATTTGTGGTGCTGTCTCTGTCGTCATGTTGTTGGGTTTATTTGTGGTACTGTCGCTGTCATGTTGTTGGGTTTATTTGTGGTACTGTCGCTGTCGTCATGTTGTTGGGTTTATTTGTGGTACTGTCGCTGTCATTTTGTTGGGTTTATTTGTGGTACTGTCGCTGTCGTCATGTTGTTGGGTTTATTTGTGGTACTGTCGTTGTCATTTTGTTGGGTTTATTTGTGGTACTGTCGCTGTCATTTTGTTGGGTTTATTTGTGGTACTGTCGCTGTCATTTTGTTGGGTTTATATGTGGTACTGTCGCTGTCATGTTGTTGGGTTTATTTGTGGTACTGTCGCTGTCATTTTGTTGGGTTTATTTGTGGTACTGTCGCTGTCATGTTGTTGGGTTTATTTGTGGTACTGTCGCTGTCGTTTTGTTGGGTTTATTTGTGGTGCTGTCGCTGTCATGTTGTTAGGTTTATTTGTGGTGCTGTCTCTGTCGTCATGTTGTTGGGTTTATTTGTGGTACTGTCGCTGTCATGTTGTTGGGTTTATTTGTGGTACTGTCGCTGTCATGTTGTTGGGTTTATTTGTGGTACTGTCGCTGTCATGTTGTTGGGTTTATTTGTGGTACTGTCGCTGTCATTTTGTTGGGTTTATTTGTGGTGCTGTCGCTGTCATGTTGTTGGGTTTATTTGTGGTGCTGTCTCTGTCGTCATGTTGTTGGGTTTATTTGTGGTACTGTCGCTGTTGTCATGTTGTTGGGTTTATTTGTGGTACTGTCCCTGTCGTCATGTTGTTGGGTTTATTTGTGGTGCTGTCTCTGTCGTCATGTTGTTGGGTTTATTTGTGGTACTGTCGCTGTCATGTTGTTGGGTTTATTTGTGGTACTGTCTCTGTCGTCATGTTGTTGGGTTTATTTGTGGTACTGTCGCTGTCATGTTGTTGGGTTTATTTGTGGTACTGTCGCTGTCATTTTGTTGGGTTTATTTGTGGTACTGTCGTTGTCATTTTGTTGGGTTTATTTGTGGTACTGTCGCTGTCATTTTGTTGGGTATATTTGTGGTACTGTCGCTGTCATTTTGTTGGGTTTATCTGTGGTACTGTCGCTGTCATTTTGTTGGGTTTATTTGTGGTACTGTCGCTGTCATTTTGTTGGGTTTATTTTTGGTACTGTCGCTGTCATTTTGTTGGGTTTATTTGTGGTACTGTCGCTGTCGTCATGTTGTTGGGTTTATTTGTGGTACTGTCGCTGTCGTCATGTTGTTGGGTTCATTTGTGGTACTGTCGCTGTCGTGTTGTTGGGTTTATTTGTGGTACTGTCGCTGTCGTCATTTTGTTGGGTTTATTTGTGGTACTGTCTCTGTCGTCATGTTGTTGGGTTTATTTGTGGTACTGTCGCTGTCGTCATGTTGTTGGGTTTATTTGTGGTACTGTCTCTGTCGTCATGTTGTTGGGTTTATTTGTGGTACTGTCGCTGTCGTCATTTTGTTGGGTTTATTTGTGGTACTGTCTCTGTCGTCATGTTGTTGGGTTTATTTGTGGTACTGTCGCTGTCGTCATGTTCTTGGGTTTATTTGTGGTACTGTCTCTGTCGTCATTTTGTTGGGTTTATTTGTGGTACTGTCTCTGTCGTCATTTTGTTGGGTTTATTTGTGGTACTGTCGCTGTCGTCATGTTGTTGGGTTTATTTGTGGTACTGTCGCTGTCATTTTGTTGGGTTTATTTGTGGTACTGTCGCTGTCGTCATGTTGTTGGGTTTATTTGTGGTACTGTCGCTGTCGTCATGTTGTTGGGTTTATTTGTGGTACTGTCGCTGTCATTTTGTTGGGTTTATTTGTGGTACTGTCGCTGTCGTCATTTTGTTGGGTTTATTTGTGGTACTGTCTCTGTCGCCATGTTGTTGGGTTTATTTGTGGTACTGTCGCTGTCATTTTGTTGGGTTTATTTGTGGTACTGTCGCTGTCGTCATGTTGTTGGGTTTATTTGTGGTACTGTCTCTGTCATTTGTTGAGTTTATTTGTGGTACTGTCTCTGTCGTCATGTTGTTGGGTTTATTTGTGGTACTGTCGCTGTCGTCATGTTGTTGGGTTTAGTTGTGGTACTGTCGCTGTCGTCATATTATTGGGTTTATTTGTGGTACTGTCTCTGTCGTCATGTTGTTGGGTTTATTTGTGGTACTGTCGCTGTCATTTTGTTGGGTTTATTTGTGGTACTGTCGCTGTCGTCATGTTGTTGGGTTTATTTGTGGTACTATCTCTGTCGTTTTGTTGGGTTTATTTGTGGTCTGTCGCTGTCATTTTGTTGAGTTTATTTGAGGTACTGTCGCTGTCATTTTGTTGGGTTTATTTGTGGTACTGTCGCTGTCGTCATGTTGTTGGGTTTATTTGTGGTACTGTCGCTGTCATTTTGTTGGGTTTATTTGTGGTACTGTCGCTGTCGTCATGTTGTTGGGTTTATTTGTGGTGCTGTCTCTGTCGTCATGTTGTTGGGGTTATTTGTGGTACTGTCGCTGTCATGTTGTTGGGTTTATTTGTGGTACTGTCGCTGTCGTCATGTTGTTGGGTTTATTTGTGGTGCTGTCTCTGTCGTCATGTTGTTGGGTTTATTTGTGGTACTGTCGCTGTCATGTTGTTGGGTTTATTTGTGGTACTGTCGCTGTCGTCATGTTGTTGGGTTTATTTGTGGTACTGTCGCTGTCATTTTGTTGGGTTTATTTGTGGTACTGTCGCTGTCGTCATGTTGTTGGGTTTATTTGTGGTACTGTCGTTGTCATTTTGTTGGGTTTATTTGTGGTACTGTCGCTGTCATTTTGTTGGGTTTATTTGTGGTACTGTCGCTGTCATTTTGTTGGGTTTATATGTGGTACTGTCGCTGTCATGTTGTTGGGTTTATTTGTGGTACTGTCGCTGTCATTTTGTTGGGTTTATTTGTGGTACTGTCGCTGTCATGTTGTTGGGTTTATTTGTGGTACTGTCGCTGTCATTTTGTTGGGTTTATTTGTGGTGCTGTCGCTGTCATGTTGTTAGGTTTATTTGTGGTGCTGTCTCTGTCGTCCTGTTGTTGGGTTTATTTGTGGTACTGTCGCTGTCATGTTGTTGGGTTTATTTGTGGTACTGTCGCTGTCATTTTGTTGGGTTTATTTGTGGTACTGTCGCTGTCATGTTGTTGGGTTTATTTGTGGTACTGTCGCTGTCATTTTGTTGGGTTTATTTGTGGTGCTGTCGCTGTCATGTTGTTGGGTTTATTTGTGGTGCTGTCTCTGTCGTCATGTTGTTGGGTTTATTTGTGGTACTGTCGCTGTTGTCATGTTGTTGGGTTTATTTGTGGTACTGTCGCTGTCGTCATGTTGTTGGGTTTATTTGTGGTCTGTCGCTGTCATGTTGTTGGGTTTATTTGTGGTATTGTCGCTGTCGTCATTTTGTTGGGTTTTCTTTGTGGTACTGTCTCTGCCATCATGTTGTTGGGTTTATTTGTGGTGCTGTCGCTGTCGTCATGTTCTTGGGTTTATTTGTGGTACTGTCGCTGTCGTCATTTTGTTGGGTTTATTTGTGGTACTGTCGCTGTCATTTTGTTGAGTTTATTTGTGGTACTGTCGCTGTCATTTTGTTGGGTTTATTTGTGGTCTGTCGTCATGTTGTTGGGTTTATTTGTGGTGCTGTCGCTGTCATTTTGTTGGGTTTATTTGTGGTACTGTCGCTGTCGTCATGTTGTTGGGTTTATTTGTGGTACTGTCGCTGTCGTCATGTTGTTGGGTTTATTTGTGGTACTGTCGCTGTCGTCATGTTGTTGGGTTTATTTGTGGTACTGTCTCTGTCGCCATGTTGTTGGGTTTATTTGTGGTACTGTCGCTGTCATTTTGTTGGGTTTATTTGTGGTACTGTCGCTGTCGTCATGTTGTTGGGTTTATTTGTGGTACTGTCGCTGTCGTCATGTTGTTGGGTTTATTTCTGGTACTGTCGCTGTCATTTTGTTGGGTTTATTTGTGGTACTGTCTCTGTCGTCATGTTGTTGGGTTTATTTGTGGTACTGTCGCTGTCATTTTGTTGGGTTTATTTGTGGTACTGTCGCTGTCGTCATGTTGTTGGGTTTATTTGTGGTACTATCTCTGTCGTTTTGTTGGGTTTATTTGTGGTCTGTCGCTGTCATTTTGTTGGGTTTATTTGTGGTACTGTCTCTGTCGTCATTTTGCTGAGTTTATTTGAGGTACTGTCGCTGTCATTTTGTTGGGTTTATTTGTGGTCTGTCGCTGTCGTCATGTTGTTGGGTTTATTTGTGGTACTGTCTCTGTCATTTTGTTGGGTTTATTTGTGGTACTGTCGCTGTCGTCATGTTGTTGGGTTTATTTGTGGTGCTGTCTCTGTCGTCATGTTGTTGGGGTTATTTGTGGTACTGTCGCTGTCATGTTGTTGGGTTTATTTGTGGTACTGTCGCTGTCGTCATGTTGTTGGGTTTATTTGTGGTGCTGTCTCTGTCGTCATGTTGTTGGGTTTATTTGTGGTACTGTCGCTGTCATGTTGTTGGGTTTATTTGTGGTACTGTCGCTGTCGTCATGTTGTTGGGTTTATTTGTGGTACTGTCGCTGTCATTTTGTTGGGTTTATTTGTGGTACTGTCGCTGTCGTCATGTTGTTGGGTTTATTTGTGGTACTGTCGTTGTCATTTTGTTGGGTTTATTTGTGGTACTGTCGCTGTCATTTTGTTGGGTTTATTTGTGGTACTGTCGCTGTCATTTTGTTGGGTTTATATGTGGTACTGTCGCTGTCATGTTGTTGGGTTTATTTGTGGTACTGTCGCTGTCATTTTGTTGGGTTTATTTGTGGTACTGTCGTTGTCGTCATGTTGTTGGGTTTATTTGTGGTACTGTCGCTGTCATTTTGTTGGGTTTATTTGTGGTGCTGTCGCTGTCATGTTGTTAGGTTTATTTGTGGTGCTGTCTCTGTCGTCATGTTGTTGGGTTTATTTGTGGTACTGTCGCTGTCATGTTGTTGGGTTTATTTGTGGTACTGTCGCTGTCATTTTGTTGGGTTTATTTGTGGTACTGTCGCTGTCATGTTGTTGGGTTTATTTGTGGTACTGTCGCTGTCATTTTGTTGGGTTTATTTGTGGTGCTGTCGCTGTCATGTTGTTGGGTTTATTTGTGGTGCTGTCTCTGTCGTCATGTTGTTGGGTTTATTTGTGGTACTGTCGCTGTTGTCATGTTGTTGGGTTTATTTGTGGTACTGTCGCTGTCGTCATGTTGTTGGGTTTATTTGTGGTCTGTCGCTGTCATGTTGTTGGGTTTATTTGTGGTATTGTCGCTGTCGTCATTTTGTTGGGTTTTCTTTGTGGTACTGTCTCTGTCGTCATGTTGTTGGGTTTATTTGTGGTGCTGTCTCTGTCGTCATGTTGTTGGGTTTATTTGTAGTACTGTCGCTGTCATTTTGTTGGGTTTATATGTGGTACTGTCGCTGTCATTTTGTTGGGTTTATTTGTGGTACTGTCGCTGTCGTCATTTTGTTGGGTTTATTTGTGGTACTGTCGCTGTCGTCATGTTGTTGGGTTTATTTGTGGTACTGTCGCTGTCGTCATGTTGTTGGGTTTATTTGTGGTACTGTCGCTGTCATTTTGTTGGGTTTATTTGTGGTACTGTCGCTGTCGTCATTTTGTTGGGTTTATTTGTGGTACTGTCTCTGTCGTCATGTTGTTGGGTTTATTTGTGGTACTGTCGCTGTCATGTTGTTGGGTTTATTTGTGGTGCTGTCGCTGTCGTCATGTTCTTGGGTTTATTTGTGGTACTGTCGCTGTCGTCATTTTGTTGGGTTTATTTGTGGTACTGTCGCTGTCATTTTGTAGAGTTTATTTGTGGTACTGTCGCTGTCATTTTGTTGGGTTTATTTGTGGTCTGTCGTCATGTTGTTGGGTTTATTTGTGGTGCTGTCGCTGTCATTTTGTTGGGTTTATTTGTGGTACTGTCGCTGTCGTCATGTTGTTGGGTTTATTTGTGGTACTGTCGCTGTCGTCATGTTGTTGGGTTTATTTGTGGTACTGTCGCTGTCGTCATGTTGTTGGGTTTATTTGTTCTACTGTCGCTGTCATTTTGTTGGGTTTATTTGTGGTACTGTCGCTGTCATTTTGTTGGGTTTATTTGTGGTACTGTCGCTGTCGTCATGTTGTTGGGTTTATTTGTGGTACTGTCGCTGTCGTCATGTTGTTGGGTTTATTTGTGGTACTGTCGCTGTCATCATGTTGTTGGGTTTATTTTTGGTACTGTCGCTGTCATTTTGTTGGGTTTATTTGTGGTACTGTCGCTGTCATTTTGTTGGGTTTATTTGTGGTACTGTCGCTGTCGTCATGTTGTTGGGTTTATTTGTGGTACTGTCGCTGTCGTCATGTTGTTGGGTTTATTTGTGGTACTGTCGCTGTCATTTTGTTGGGTTTATTTGTGGTACTGTCGCTGTCGTCATTTTGTTGGGTTTATTTGTGGTACTGTCTCTGTCGTCATGTTGTTGGGTTTATATGTGGTACTGTCGCTGTCATGTTGCTGGATTTATTTGTGGTGCTGTCGCTGTCCTCATGATCTTGGGTTTATTTGTGGTACTGTCGCTGTCGTCATTTTGTTGGGTTTATTTGTGGTACTGTCGCTGTCATTTTGTTGAGTTTATTTGTGGTACTGTCGCTGTCATTTTGTTGAGTTTATTTGTGGTCTTTCGTCATGTTGTTGGGTTTATTTGTGGTACTGTCGCTGTCATTTTGTTGGGTTTATTTGTGGTACTGTCGCTGTCGTCATGTTGTTGGGTTTATTTGTGGTACTGTCGCTGTCGTCATGTTGTTGGGTTTATTTGTGGTACTGTCGCTGTCGTCATGTTGTTGGGTTTATTTGTGGTACTGTCGCTGTCGTCATGTTGTTGGGTTTATTTGTGGTACTGTCTCTGTCATTTTGTTGGGTTTATTTGTGGTACTGTCGCTGTCGTCATTTTGTTGGGTTTATTTGTGGTCTGTCTCTGTCGTTATGTTCTTGGGTTTATTTGTGGTACTGTCTCTGTCGTCATGTTGTTGGGTTTATTTGTGGTACTGTCTCTGTCATGTTGTTGGGTTTATTTGTGGTACTGTCTCTGTAATTTTGTTCGGTTTATTTGTGGTACTGTCGCTGTCATTTTGTTGGGTTTATTTGTGGTCTGTCTCAGTCGTCATGTTTTTGGCTTTATTTGTGGTACTGTCTCTGTCGTCATCTTGTTGGGTTTATTTGTGGTACTGTCGCTGTCATGTTGTTGGGTTTATTTATGGTACTGTCTCTGTAATTTTGTTCGGTTTATTTGTGGTACTGTCGCTGTCATTTTGTTGGGTTTATTTGTGGTACTGTCGCTGTCGTCATGTTGTTGGGTTTATTTGTGGTACTGTCGCTGTCGTCATGTTGTTGGGTTTATTTGTGGTACTGTCGCTGTCATTTTGTTGGGTTTATTTGTGGTACTGTCGCTGTCATTTTGTTGGGTTTATTTGTGGTACTGTTGCTGTCATGTTGTTGGGTTTATTTGTGGTACTGTCGCTGTCATGTTGTTGGGCTTATTTGTGGTACTGTCGCTGTCGTCATTTTGTTGGGTTTATTTGTGGTACTGTCTCTGTCGTCATTTTGTTGGGTTTATTTGTGGTACTGTCTCTGTCGTCATGTTGTTGGGTTTATATGTGGTACTGTCGCTGTCATGTTGCTGGATTTATTTGTGGTGCTGTCGCTGTCGTCATGATCTTGGGTTTATTTTTGGTACTGTCGCTGTCGTCATTTTGTTGGGTTTATTTGTGGTACTGTCGCTGTCATTTTGTTGAGTTTATTTGTGGTACTGTCGCTGTCATTTTGTTGGGTTTATTTGTGGTCTGTCGTCATGTTGTTGGGTTTATTTGTGGTACTGTCGCTGTCATTTTGTTGGGTTTATTTGTGGTACTGTCGCTGTCGTCATGTTGTTGGGTTTATTTGTGGTACTGTCGCTGTCGTCATGTTCTTGGGTTTATTTGTGGTACTGTCGCTGTCGTCATGTTGTTGGGTTTATTTGTGGTACTGTCGCTGTCGTCATGTTGTTGGGTTTATTTGTGGTACTGTCTCTGTCATTTTGTTGGGTTTATTTGTGGTACTGTCGCTGTCGTCATTTTGTTGGGTTTATTTGTGGTACTGTCTCTGTCGTCATGTTGTTGGGTTTATTTGTGGTACTGTCTCTGTCATGTTGTTGGGTTTATTTGTGGTACTGTCTCTGTAATTTTGTTCGGTTTATTTGTGGTACTGTCGCTGTCATTTTGTTGGGTTTATTTGTGGTCTGTCTCTGTCGTCATGTTTTTGGCTTTATTTGTGGTACTGTCTCTGTCGTCATCTTGTTGGGTTTATTTGTGGTACTGTCGCTGTCATGTTGTTGGGTTTATTTATGGTACTGTCTCTGTAATTTTGTTCGGTTTATTTGTGGTACTGTCGCTGTCATTTTGTTGGGTTTATTTGTGGTACTGTCGCTGTCGTCATGTTGTTGGGTTTATTTGTGGTACTGTCGCTGTCGTCATGTTGTTGGGTTTATTTGTGGTACTGTCGCTGTCATTTTGTTGGGTTTATTTGTGGTACTGTCGCTGTCATTTTGTTGGGTTTATTTGTGGTACTGTTGCTGTCATGTTGTTGGGTTTATTTGTGGTACTGTCGCTGTCATGTTGTTGGGCTTATTTGTGGTACTGTCGCTGTCGTCATTTTGTAGGGTTTATTTGTGGTACTGTCTCTGTCGTTTTGTTGTGTTTATTTGTGGTACTGTCGCTGTCATTTTGTTGGGTTTATTTGTGGTACTGTCGCTGTCGTCATGTTGTTGGGTTTATTTGTGGTACTGTCGCTGTCATGTTGTTGGGTTTATTTGTGGTACTGTCGCTGTCGTCATGTTGGGTTTATATGTGGTACTGTCGCTGTCGTCATGTTGGGTTTATTTGTGGTACTGTCGCTGTGGTCATGTTGGGTTTATTTGTGGTACTGTCGCTGTCGTCATGTTGTTGGGTTTATTTGTGGTACTGTCGCAGTCGTCATTTTGTTGGGTTTATTTGTGGTACTGTCGCTGTCGTCATGTTGTTGGGTTTATTTGTGGTACTGTCGCTGTCATGTTGTTAGGTTTTTTTGTGGTACTGTCGCTGTGGTCATGTTCGGTTTATTTGTGGTACTGTCGCTGTCATTTTGTTGGGTTTATTTGTGGTACTGTCGCTTTCGTCATGTTGTTGGGTTTATTTGTGGTCTGTCGTTGTCGTCATGTTGTTGGGTTTATTTGTGGTACTGTCCCTGTCGTCATGTTGTTGGGTTTATTTGTGGTACTGTCGGTGTCATTTTGTTGGGTTTATTTGTGGTACTGTCGCTGTCGTCATGTTGTTGGGTTTATTTGTGGTGCTGTCGCTGTCGTCATGTTCGGTTTATTTGCGGTACTGTCGCTGTCATTTTGTTGGGTTTATTTGTTGTACTGTCGCTGTCATTTTGTTGGGTTTATTTGTGGTACTATCGCAGTCGTCATTTTGTTGGGTTTATTTGTGGTACTGTCGCTGTCGTCATTTTCCTGGGTTTATTTGTGGTCTGTCGCTGTCGTCATGTTGTTGGGTTTATTTGTGGTACTGTCGCTGTCGTCATGTTGTTGAGTTTATTTGTGGTACTGTCTCTGTCATTTTGTTGGGTTTATTTGTGGTACTGTCGCTGTCGTCATTTTGTTGGGTTTATTTGTGGTACTGTCTCTGTCGTCATGTTGTTGGGTTTATTTGTGGTACTGTCTCTGTCATGTTGTTGGGTTTATTTGTGGTACTGTCTCTGTAATTTTGTTCGGTTTATTTGTGGTACTGTCGCTGTCATTTTGTTGGGTTTATTTGTGGTCTGTCTCTGTCGTCATGTTTTTGGCTTTATTTGTGGTACTGTCTCTGTCGTCATCTTGTTGGGTTTATTTGTGGTACTGTCGCTGTCATGTTGTTGGGTTTATTTATGGTACTGTCTCTGTAATTTTGTTCGGTTTATTTGTGGTACTGTCGCTGTCATTTTGTTGGGTTTATTTGTGGTACTGTCGCTGTCGTCATGTTGTTGGGTTTATTTGTGGTACTGTCGCTGTCGTCATGTTGTTGGGTTTATTTGTGGTACTGTCGCTGTCATTTTGTTGGGTTTATTTGTGGTACTGTCGCTGTCATTTTGTTGGGTTTATTTGTGGTACTGTTGCTGTCATGTTGTTGGGTTTATTTGTGGTACTGTCGCTGTCATGTTGTTGGGCTTATTTGTGGTACTGTCGCTGTCGTCATTTTGTAGGGTTTATTTGTGGTACTGTCTCTGTCGTTTTGTTGTGTTTATTTGTGGTACTGTCGCTGTCATTTTGTTGGGTTTATTTGTGGTACTGTCGCTGTCGTCATGTTGTTGGGTTTATTTGTGGTACTGTCGCTGTCATGTTGTTGGGTTTATTTGTGGTACTGTCGCTGTCGTCATGTTGGGTTTATATGTGGTACTGTCGCTGTCGTCATGTTGGGTTTATTTGTGGTACTGTCGCTGTGGTCATGTTGGGTTTATTTGTGGTACTGTCGCTGTCGTCATGTTGTTGGGTTTATTTGTGGTACTGTCGCAGTCGTCATTTTGTTGGGTTTATTTGTGGTACTGTCGCTGTCGTCATGTTGTTGGGTTTATTTGTGGTACTGTCGCTGTCATGTTGTTAGGTTTTTTTGTGGTACTGTCGCTGTGGTCATGTTCGGTTTATTTGTGGTACTGTCGCTGTCATTTTGTTGGGTTTATTTGTGGTACTGTCGCTTTCGTCATGTTGTTGGGTTTATTTGTGGTCTGTCGTTGTCGTCATGTTGTTGGGTTTATTTGTGGTGCTGTCCCTGTCGTCATGTTGTTGGGTTTATTTGTGGTACTGTCGGTGTCATTTTGTTGGGTTTATTTGTGGTACTGTCGCTGTCGTCATGTTGTTGGGTTTATTTGTGGTGCTGTCGCTGTCGTCATGTTCGGTTTATTTGTGGTACTGTCGCTGTCATTTTGTTGGGTTTATTTGTTGTACTGTCGCTGTCATTTTGTTGGGTTTATTTGTGGTACTATCGCAGTCGTCATTTTGTTGGGTTTATTTGTGGTACTGTCGCTGTCGTCATTTTCCTGGGTTTATTTGTGGTCTGTCGCTGTCGTCATGTTGTTGGGTTTATTTGTGGTACTGTCGCTGTCGTCATGTTGTTGGGTTTTTTTGTGGTACTGTCTCTGTCATGTTGTTGGGTTTATTTGTGGTACTGTCGCTGTCGTCATTTTGTTGGGTTTATTTGTGGTACTGTCGCTGTCGTCATGTTTTGGGGTTTATTTGTGGTACTGTCGTTGTCGTCATGTTGTTGGGTTTATTTTTGGTACTGTTGCTGTCGTCATGTTTTGGGGTTTATTTGTGGTACTGTCGTTGTCGTCATGTTGTTGAGTTTATTTGTGGTACTGTCGCTGTCGTCATGTTGTTGGGTTTATTTGTGGTACTGTCTCTGTCGTCATGTTGTTGGGTTTATTTGTGGTGCTGTCTCTGTCGTCATGTTGTTGGGTTTATTTGTGGTACTGTCGCTGTCATGTTGTTGGGTTTATTTGTGGTACTGTCGCTGTCATTTTGTTGGGTTTATTTGTGGTACTGTCGCTGTCGTCATTTTGTTGGGTTTATTTGTGGTACTGTCTCTGTCGTTTTCTTGGGTTTATTTGTGATACTGTTGCTATCGTCATGTTGTTGGGTTTATTTGTGGTACTGTCTCTGTCGTTTTGTTGGGTTTATTTGTGGTACTGTCGCTGTCGTCATGTTGTTGGGTTTATTTGTGGTACTGTCGCTGTCGTCATGTTGTTGGGTTTATTTGTGGTACTGTCGCTGTCATTTTGTTGGGTTTATTTGTGGTACTGTCGCTGTCGTCATGTTGTTGGGTTTATTTGTGGTACTGTCTCTGTCATTTTGTTCGGTTTATTTGTGGTACTGTCTCTGTCATGTTGTTGGGTTTATTTGTGGTACTGTCGCTGTCGTCATGTTGCTGGGTTTATTTGTGGTACTGTCGCTGTCGTCATGTTGTTTGGTTTATTTGTGGTACTGTCTCTGTCATTTTGTTCGGTTTATTTGTGGTACTGTCTCTGTCATTTTGTTGGGTTTATTTGTGGTACTGTCGCTGTCGTCATTTTGTTGGGTTTATTTGTGGTACTGTCGCTGTCATTTTGTTGGGTTTATTTGTGGTACTGTCGCTGTCGTCATGTTGTTGGGTTTATTTGTGGTACTGTCGCTGTCGTCATGTTGTTGGGTTTATTTGTGGTACTGTCGCTGTCATTTTGTTGGGTTTATTTGTGGTACTGTCGCTGTTGTCATTTTGTTGGGTTTATTTGTGGTACTGTCGCTGTCGTCATGTTGTTGGGTTTATTTGTGGTACTGTCTCTATCGTCATCTTGTTGGGTTTATTTGTGGTACTGTCGCTGTCATGTTGTTGGGTTTATTTATGGTACTGTCTCTGTAATTTTGTTCGGTTTATTTGTGGTACTGTCGCTGTCATTTTGTTGGGTTTATTTGTGGTACTGTCGCTGTCGTCATGTTGTTGGGTTTATTTGTGGTACTGTCGCTGTCGTCATGTTGTTGGGTTTATTTGTGGTACTGTCGCTGTCATTTTGTTGGGTTTATTTGTGGTACTGTCGCTGTCATTTTGTTGGGTTTATTTGTGGTACTGTTGCTGTCATGTTGTTGGGTTTATTTGTGGTACTGTCGCTGTCATGTTGTTGGGCTTATTTGTGGTACTGTCGCTGTCGTCATTTTGTTGGGTTTATTTGTGGTACTGTCTCTGTCGTCATTTTGTTGGGTTTATTTGTGGTACTGTCTCTGTCGTCATGTTGTTGGGTTTATATGTGGTACTGTCGCTGTCATGTTGCTGGATTTATTTGTGGTGCTGTGGCTGTCGTCATGATCTTGGGTTTATTTGTGGTACTGTCGCTGTCGTCATTTTGTTGGGTTTATTTGTGGTACTGTCGCTGTCATTTTGTTGAGTTTATTTGTGGTACTGTCGCTGTCATTTTGTTGGGTTTATTTGTGGTCTGTCGTCATGTTGTTGGGTTTATTTGTGGTACTGTCGCTGTCATTTTGTTGGGTTTATTTGTGGTACTGTCGCTGTCGTCATGTTGTTGGGTTTATTTGTGGTACTGTCGCTGTCGTCATGTTCTTGGGTTTATTTGTGGTACTGTCGCTGTCGTCATGTTGTTGGGTTTATTTGTGGTACTGTCGCTGTCGTCATGTTGTTGGGTTTATTTGTGGTACTGTCTCTGTCATTTTGTTGGGTTTATTTGTGGTACTGTCGCTGTCGTCATTTTGTTGGGTTTATTTGTGGTACTGTCTCTGTCGTCATGTTGTTGGGTTTATTTGTGGTACTGTCTCTGTCATGTTGTTGGGTTTATTTGTGGTACTGTCGCTGTCATTTTGTTGGGTTTATTTGTGGTCTGTCTCTGTCGTCATGTTTTTGGCTTTATTTGTGGTACTGTCTCTGTCGTCATCTTGTTGGGTTTATTTGTGGTACTGTCGCTGTCATGTTGTTGGGTTTATTTATGGTACTGTCTCTGTAATTTTGTTCGGTTTATTTGTGGTACTGTCGCTGTCATTTTGTTGGGTTTATTTGTGGTACTGTCGCTGTCGTCATGTTGTTGGGTTTATTTGTGGTACTGTCGCTGTCGTCATGTTGTTGGGTTTATTTGTGGTACTGTCGCTGTCATTTTGTTGGGTTTATTTGTGGTACTGTCGCTGTCATTTTGTTGGGTATATTTGTGGTACTGTTGCTGTCATGTTGTTGGGTTTATTTGTGGTACTGTCGCTGTCATGTTGTTGGGCTTATTTGTGGTACTGTCGCTGTCGTCATTTTGTAGGGTTTATTTGTGGTACTGTCTCTGTCGTTTTGTTGTGTTTATTTGTGGTACTGTCTCTGTCATTTTGTTGGGTTTATTTGTGGTACTGTCGCTGTCGTCATGTTGTTGGGTTTATTTGTGGTACTGTCGCTGTCATGTTGTTGGGTTTATTTGTGGTACTGTCGCTGTCGTCATGTTGGGTTTATATGTGGTACTGTCGCTGTCGTCATGTTGGGTTTATTTGTGGTACTGTCGCTGTGGTCATGTTGGGTTTATTTGTGGTACTGTCGCTGTCGTCATGTTGTTGGGTTTATTTGTGGTACTGTCGCAGTCGTCATTTTGTTGGGTTTATTTGTGGTACTGTCGCTGTCGTCATGTTGTTGGGTTTATTTGTGGTACTGTCGCTGTCATGTTGTTAGGTTTTTTTGTGGTACTGTCGCTGTGGTCATGTTCGGTTTATTTGTGGTACTGTCGCTGTCATTTTGTTGGGTTTATTTGTGGTACTGTCGCTTTCGTCATGTTGTTGGGTTTATTTGTGGTCTGTCGTTGTCGTCATGTTGTTGGGTTTATTTGTGGTACTGTCCCTGTCGTCATGTTGTTGGGTTTATTTGTGGTACTGTCGGTGTCATTTTGTTGGGTTTATTTGTGGTACTGTCGCTGTCGTCATGTTGTTGGGTTTATTTGTGGTGCTGTCGCTGTCGTTATGTTGGGTTTATTTGTGGTACTGTCGCTGTCATTTTGTTGGGTTTATTTGTTGTACTGTCGCTGTCATTTTGTTGGGTTTATTTGTGGTACTATCGCAGTCGTCATTTTGTTGGGTTTAATTGTGGTACTGTCGCTGTCGTCATTTTCCTGGGTTTATTTGTGGTCTGTCGCTGTCGTCATGTTGTTGGGTTTATTTGTGGTACTGTCGCTGTCGTCATGTTGTTGGGTTTATTTGTGGTACTGTCTCTGTCATGTTGTTGGGTTTATTTGTGGTACTGTCGCTGTCGTCATTTTGTTGGGTTTATTTGTGGTACTGTCGCTGTCGTCATTTTGTTGGGTTTATTTGTGGTACTGTCGCTGTCGTCATGTTTTGGGGTTTATTTGTGGTACTGTCGTTGTCGTCATGTTGTTGGGTTTATTTTTGGTACTGTTGCTGTCGTCATGTTTTGGGGTTTATTTGTGGTACTGTCGTTGTCGTCATGTTCTTGAGTTTATTTGTGGTACTGTCGCTGTCGTCATGTTGTTGGGTTTATTTGTGGTACTGTCTCTGTCGTCATGTTGTTGGGTTTATTTGTGGTGCTGTCTCTGTCGTCATGTTGTTGGGTTTATTTGTGGTACTGTCGCTGTCATGTTGTTGGGTTTATTTGTGGTACTGTCGCTGTCATTTTGTTGGGTTTATTTGTGGTACTGTCGCTGTCGTCATTTTGTTGGGTTTATTTGTGGTACTGTCTCTGTCGTTTTCTTGGGTTTATTTGTGATACTGTTGCTATCGTCATGTTGTTGGGTTTATTTGTGGTACTGTCTCTGTCGTTTTGTTGGGTTTATTTGTGGTACTGTCGCTGTCGTCATGTTGTTGGGTTTATTTGTGGTACTGTCGCTGTCGTCATGTTGTTGGGTTTATTTGTGGTACTGTCGCTGTCATTCTGTTGGGTTTATTTGTGGTACTGTCGCTGTCGTCATGTTGTTGGGTTTATTTGTGGTACTGTCTCTGTCATTTTGTTCGGTTTATTTGTGGTACTGTCTCTGTCATGTTGTTGGGTTTATTTGTGGTACTGTCGCTGTCGTCATGTTGCTGGGTTTATTTGTGGTACTGTCGCTGTCGTCATGTTGTTTGGTTTATTTGTGGTACTGTCTCTGTCATTTTGTTCGGTTTATTTGTGGTACTGTCTCTGTCATTTTGTTGGGTTTATTTGTGGTACTGTCGCTGTCGTCATTTTGTTGGGTTTATTTGTGGTACTGTCGCTGTCATTTTGTTGGGTTTATTTGTGGTACTGTCGCTGTCGTCATGTTGTTGGGTTTATTTGTGGTACTGTCGCTGTCGTCATGTTGTTGGGTTTATTTGTGGTACTGTCGCTGTCATTTTGTTGGGTTTATTTGTGGTACTGTCGCTGTTGTCATTTTGTTGGGTTTATTTGTGGTACTGTCGCTGTCGTCATGTTGTTGGGTTTATTTGTGGTACTGTCTCTATCGTCATGTTGTTGGGTTTATTTGTGGTACTGTCTCTGTCGTCATGTTGTTGGGTTTATTTGTGGTACTGTCGCTGTCGTCATTTTGTTGGGTTTATTTGTGGTACTTTCGCTGTCATGTGGTTGGGTTTATTTGTGGTACTGTCGCTGTCGTCATTTTGTTGGGTTTATTTGTGGTACTGTCGCTGTCGTCATGTTGTTGGGTTTATTTGTGGTACTGTCTCTGTCGTTTTGTTGGGTTTATTTGTGGTCTGTCGCTGTCATTTTGTTGGCTTTATTTGTGGTACTGTCTCTGTCGTCATTTTGTTGAGTTTATTTGAGATACTGTCGCTGTCATTTTGTTGGGTTTATTTGTGGTCTGTCGCTGTCGTCATGTTGTTGGGTTTATTTGTGGTCTGTCGCTGTCGTCATTTTGTTGGGTTTATTTGTGGTACTGTCTCTGTCGTCATGTTGTTGGGTTTATTTGTGGTACTGTCGCTGTCGTCATGTTGTTGGGTTCATTTGTGGTCTGTCGCTGTCGTTATGTTCTTGGGTTTATTTGTGGTACTGTCTCTGTCATTTTGTTGGGTTTATTTGTGGTACTGTCGCTGTCGTCATGTTGTTGGGTTTATTTCTGGTACTGTCGCTGTCGTCATGTTGGGTTTATTTGTGGTACTGTCTTTGTCATTTTGTTGGGTTTATTTGTGGTCTGTCGCTATCGTCATGTTCTTGGGTTTATTTGTGGTACTGTCTCTGTCATTTTGTTGGGTTTATTTGTGGTACTGTCGCTGTTGTCATGTTGTTGGGTTTATTTGTGGTACTGTCGCTGTCGTCATGTTGTTAGGTTTATTTGTGGTACTGTCGCTGTCGTCATGTTTTTTGGTTTATTTGTGGTACTGTCTCTGTCGTCATTTTGTTGGGTTTATTTGTGGTACTGTCTCTGTCGTCATTTTGTTGGGTTTATTTGTGGTACTGTCTCTGTCGTCATGTTGTTGGGTTTATTTGTGGTACTGTTGCTGTCGTTTTGTTGTTGGGTTTATTTGTGGTACTGTCTCTGTCGCCATGTTGTTGGGTTTATTTGTGGTACTGTCGCTGTCATTTTGTTGGGTTTATTCGTGGTACTGTCGCTGTCGTCATGTTGTTGGGTTTATTTGTGGTACTGTCGCTGTCATTTTGTTGGGTTTATTTGTGGTACTGTCGCTGTCGTCATGTTGTTGGGTTTATTTGTGGTACTGTCGCTGTCGTCATGTTGTTGGGTTTATTTGTGGTACTGTCGCTGTCATTTTGTTGGGTTTATTTGTGGTACTGTCGCTGTTGTCATTTTGTTGGGTTTATTTGTGGTACTGTCGCTGTCGTCATGTTGTTGGGTTTATTTGTGGTACTGTCTCTATCGTCATGTTGTTGGGTTTATTTGTGGTACTGTCTCTGTCGTCATGTTGTTGGGTTTATTTGTGGTACTGTCGCTGTCGTCATTTTGTTGGGTTTATTTGTGGTACTGTCGCTGTCATGTGGTTGGGTTTATTTGTGGTACTGTCGCTGTCGTCATTTTGTTGGGTTTATTTGTGGTACTGTCGCTGTCGTCATGTTGTTGGGTTTATTTGTGGTACTGTCTCTGTCGTTTTGTTGGGTTTATTTGTGGTCTGTCGCTGTCATTTTGTTGGCTTTATTTGTGGTACTGTCTCTGTCGTCATTTTGTTGAGTTTATTTGAGGTACTGTCGCTGTCATTTTGTTGGGTTTATTTGTGGTCTGTCGCTGTCGTCATGTTGTTGGGTTTATTTGTGGTCTGTCGCTGTCGTCATTTTGTTGGGTTTATTTGTGGTACTGTCTCTGTCGTCATGTTGTTGGGTTTATTTGTGGTACTGTCGCTGTCGTCATGTTGTTGGGTTCATTTGTGGTCTGTCGCTGTCGTTATGTTCTTGGGTTTATTTGTGGTACTGTCTCTGTCATTTTGTTGGGTTTATTTGTGGTACTGTCGCTGTCGTCATGTTGTTGGGTTTATTTCTGGTACTGTCGCTGTCGTCATGTTGGGTTTATTTGTGGTACTGTCTTTGTCATTTTGTTGGGTTTATTTGTGGTCTGTCGCTATCGTCATGTTCTTGGGTTTATTTGTGGTACTGTCTCTGTCATTTTGTTGGGTTTATTTGTGGTACTGTCGCTGTTGTCATGTTGTTGGGTTTATTTGTGGTACTGTCGCTGTCGTCATGTTGTTAGGTTTATTTGTGGTACTGTCGCTGTCGTCATGTTTTTTGGTTTATTTGTGGTACTGTCTCTGTCGTCATTTTGTTGGGTTTATTTGTGGTACTGTCTCTGTCGTCATTTTGTTGGGTTTATTTGTGGTACTGTCTCTGTCGTCATTTTGTTGGGTTTATTTGTGGTACTGTCTCTGTCGTCATGTTGTTGGGTTTATTTGTGGTACTGTCGCTGTCGTCATGTTGTTGGGTTTATTTGTGGTACTGTCGCTGTCGTCATGTTGTTGGCTTTATTTGTGGTATTGTCTCTGTCATTTTGTTGGGTTTATTTGTGGTACTGTCTCTGTCGTCATGTTGTTGGGTTTATTTGTGGTACTATCGCTGTCGTCATGTTGGGTTTATTTGTGGTACTGTCACTGTCATTTTGTTGGGTTTATTTGTGGTACTGTCGCTGTCGTCATTTTGTTGGGTTTATTTGTGGTACTGTCGCTGTCATTTTGTTGGGTTTATTTGTGGTACTGTCGCTGTCGTCATGTTGTTGGGTTTATTTGTGGTACTGTCGCTGTCGTCATGTTGTTGGGTTTATTTGTGGTACTGTTGCTGTCATTTTGTTGGGTTTATTTGTGGTACTGTCGCTGTTGTCATTTTGTTGGGTTTATTTGTGGTACTGTCGCTGTCGTCATGTTGTTGGGTTTATTTGTGGTACTGTCGCTGTCGTCATGTTGTTAGGTTTATTTGTGGTACTGTCTCTGTCGTCATGTTGTTGGGTTTATTTGTGGTACTGTCTCTGTCATTTTGTTCGGTTTATTTGTGGTACTGTCTCTGTCATTTTGTTGGGTTTATTTGTGGTACTGTCGCTGTCGTCATTTTGTTGGGTTTATTTGTAGTACTGTCGCTGTCATTTTGTTGGGTTTATTTGTTGTACTGTCGCTGTCGTCATGTTGTTGGGTTTATTTGTGGTACTGTCGCTGTCGTCATGTTGTTGGGTTTATTTGTGGTACTGTCGCTGTCATTTTGTTGGGTTTATTTGTGGTACTCTCGCTGTTGTCATTTTGTTGGGTTTATTTGTGGTACTGTCGCTGTCGTCATGTTGTTGGGTTTATTTGTGGTACTGTCTCTATCGTCATGTTGTTGTGTTTATTTGTGGTCTGTCGCTGTCGTCATGTTGTTGGGTTTATTTGTGGTACTGTCTCTGTCGTTTTGTTTGGTTTATTTGTGGTCTGTCGCTGTTATTTTGTTGGGTTTATTTGTGGTACTGTCTCTGTCGTCATTTTGTTGAGTTTATTTGAGGTACTGTCGCTGTCGTCATGTTGGGTTTATTTGTGGTACTGTCGCTGTCGTCATGTTGTTGGGTTTATTTGTGGTACTGTCTCTGTCGTCATGTTGTTCGGTTTATTTGTGGTACTGTCGCTGTCGTCATTTTGTTTGGTTACAAACTGGATCTGAATTTTTGCGGATAATATACTTGTCCATTATTTAAAAGTATCTAATAGACGCAGGAATTGTTCGTAGAATTTTCTATTAACTAAAGACAAGTATTGTGACGTCATGTAAAAATGTATTGTAAAAGATACATGATTTCATTTACGACTCTATAAAGTAGAAATCATTTCTTGCAAAACTTTCTGGGGAAAAAAAAGTTGAATGAAAACTATTTGACGGCACTTGCCTACTAGAATTTAACGAAACCTCTACTAGAAAACATTGACTAGCAGGCCAAACACAATCAACATGTAGTTTGCAGTGTATATACGTTTCTATATTTAGTGCAGATTCTTTTGTTATCGTTAGCCTACTTATAAATGTAAAACGTTTTTTTTTTTGTCCTGAGGAATGAACAACCTAATGCTGTCTGTGTCCTTGATCACTTTAAATAGTGCATTATTTTTCCAATACCATAAAATTGTATAAAGTTTATTACATCCCATCAAGCTTATGTTTATTTATTTGTCTTTCAGTTGCTTGTAAACCCTTACAAGGTATACATATCGATAAGCAAATTAGCAAGTCTCTCTCAATGCAGTTAAAACTATTTTTTCATGTTCTCCATTTCGATATGTCGCTCCATGGAGACAAGATATATTAATTTAGAAAGCCTTTATATATATCTATATATATATGTAAGTGTGTGTGTGTGTGTGTGTGTGTGATATAACATGTTGATACAGTGTGTGTGTGTGTGTGTGTGTGTGTGTGTGTGTGTGTGTGTGTGTGTGTGTGTGTGTGTGTGTGTGTGTGATTGTGTGTGTGTGACGTTGTGTGTGTGTGTGTGTGTGTGTGTGTGTTTGTGTGTGTGTGTCCCGAAGAAGGGACAGGTTTTCCCGAACAGACAAACAGACAAGCTAATGATGTTTATTGATTTCCATCTCTTGGCCAGGAAAATATCCAAAAAAAAAGAAAGAAAGAAAAAAAGAAAAGAAAAAAAAAGAAAAGAAAAGAAAAAAAAGAAAAGAACAAAAATTAAACACACAAACAAAAAAAAAAACATGAATCCACCACTGTGTGTACATATCTACAATACTAGTAAACAGGTAAGATATTCAATCTACTGTCAAAGGTACTACATTCTAATTATACAATCTAACCACGAGTTTATACTCAATCTGAGAATTAAGCTAAATATACTCTGAATATAAGAAATGATAAAAAGAAAACAAGTTCGTGCTTCCCCTGTACAGCGTACAATCCACCCCGAGACTCTATCTAAATGAAGAAGTGTGGCAAATATTTAGAGCTACACGTGTGTGTGTGTGTGTGTGTGGCATTGCTGCAATTATAAATTCGTTAAATCCATTCATGTTTTGCCTTGCCCTATGCAGACCTTCCAGAACCAAATCGGCATCGATCTGTAAACACGCAGTAACACATATAAACAAGCACTGGGTCAATGATCCATTATTATGTCACGTATGCAGTTTCTAAAATTGTAACCGTCTATCAATCCCAGCCAATCAAATTGCAAGCTCGGGGTTTACCCCTAGACTGGCCTTCACCCTTCCAGAAATTTCTAGCTGAATCGTCAACAGGACGAGAAAAGAGTCGAGTTTTCTTCGAAAGGAAGGATTTTGCATAAATACCGGGGCAGTTTATTTTTCAATCATTCTACAACTTCGGTGATAACGAGAGACGTAGCTGTCATTTCTTAGGAGCCATGGATTTCCTTCCTATTTCCTTTTATCGACCAGCTTACGCCCAGGACGCACGACTTCGGGATTTATTAACGCACATGCTTCATGATGAGCTTGGAATGCCAGCATCGTATCATCCACGGCGACGAGAAATCCCCGAAAAATGGCACAAATCTTTCCATTTGGATGGATTTCATCCCGATGAGGTGAAAGTTTCGGTGTTTGATGGCGTGGTGCGGATCAAAGCAAGACACGAGCGCGGGGATGACGACAATAAGGATATCCGCGAGGCCACGAGAACCCTGAAAATCCCAGAGGGCGTGGACCAAAGCAAACTCCATTGCTTCATGGATCACGACAACCATTATGTCGTAGAAGCTCCGTTCATCCCGCGAGAGGAGGAGAAAGAAATGGAGGTGAAGATACAAGATATCCCCGCCATCACGGAGGGGACTAAAGAGGAAGATATGCAGGTGTCCGAGTCCGGACAGCAGTTCAAAGAAAGCTTGGACCTCTCCGTATTCGAACCCGATCATATTAACGTCAAGCGGAAGGGCAATGTCGTCAGCATCAGCGCTGACCACGACCGTGAGGAGGACGGGATTCGTGTGACGCGCAGCTTCCGGCGGGAGTTCACCGTACCAGAGGAGATGGACTGCAGCCAGGTCAAGGTTTGCCGCGAACCTGAAGGTCGACTGACCATCATGGCGCCCGCGAAGGCCCCGCCAGCTGAGGAAAAGTAAGGTACGACTTAGGAGGACCGGTGACTGGCCATTGACATGTAGTGCACCAGAAGTCTTGTGACATTCATGCAATGTTATTTGTTTTTTAATTTTTACAAATGTGGCCAGGATAACTGCTCATTTTTGTGCACCATAAATCCATTGATAGTTTATGAGTAATTAGTGAAACTAATGAATGAAAGTATGTGTTTGGTAGCTCACTTGAGAAGTGATTAGATTTGTTAAGGGACCAACCCGTTGAGTAGATGTACAATCGTGAGATGATATTTTTTTTCTTGTTTCTTGTTTTTGTAAATCCGTTTTTTTTTTTTGTTTTGTAATGTGGAAATAAAGCTGTATATGAAATGATAATACCTAGTGGTTGAAATTACACAGGTTGCTCTCGGGCCTAGATATGACTAGATCAAATGTGTGCCGGTTAAACGGAATTGTCTGATTTATTGAAAAAAACGTGTGACTTTAATCTATTAACGTATTTATAATTCAGGACCCTGTTTTACAAAAGAACTTGCGAAAACTTAACATGTTGCATAGTTGCAAAAACTCGCCAACTTAATAAATAATTTGAGGTGATATTTAGGCCAAAATAAAATATATGTGTTTACGGTTTCTCGACCCTACCAGTATGTTTACTGTCAACTCTAAATATTTTATTGATGAAATAAGTAAATAAAATAAAAATTTTCAAGCAGGAAATTTTTTTTTTTTTTCGTATTTGAGATTTACATTGTAGCTTCCATGAATTTTCAAAATGCTAGTATTTGTAAATATATAGACATGTATTAAAAATATCGAACTAAGATTTAGAATAAAATGTTTTAATAACGTAAAATGTTTTACATTCCAACCCTACCTAATTTTTGGGGGGGAGTGAAATAGGAAACGCATATATTTCATTTTGACCTTATATGAAATTACATAACTAGATTCTTCTTACTCGCATTAAATTACAATTTAATCAATGTAAAGAATGGGAAAAAAATCGCAAAAAAACGAGTCTTGGCCTAAGTTCTCTTAGAACGTGGTGCAAGAAAACTTACTGGGAGATATATATGAGGGGTTCTATTAGATGACGAAAATATCAAAGAATATGAAGAAGATGGACGTGATAGATTTTATTTTATGTTTATATATCAGGAAGAATAGTAACGATTTTTATCACCTGTTGAGAAGTGGGACATTAAAACTCTTCCCTTCCTTAGAATGACAAACCAGCGATGTCGGTAATTGTCGCTCTGTATGGATTATTAGCTGTGTAATGTATGAAACACAGCGTAAAAAAAAATATCAAAATTTTGAATTTTGTTCGTAATTCTACATTTTGTTGTAGATGTTTAAAAGGAAGAAGGAAACTCGTCAATAACATTGAGGGTAATTCCAAACTCTATAAATAGCTCACGTCGTAAACAAGATGAATTGACCTACTTATTAATCATTCAGAAAATAGAACCCGAAAATAGCTTGTACGGAAATTTGATCTTGATAAACATTTTGTTTACAGCACCAGATGAATATATAAGCTCAATATATAAGTGTGATACCACCAATTACAATAATACGTATATTGCTATGCCTCAGTATGTGAAAGTACACGAAGGAATAAACTGGAGTCCCCCCCCCCCCCCCCCAACTCACAAAACTCACAAATTTGTCATATGTTGGCGGTTTGTTTCCGGACACAGACAGAACGTAGTATGGCTTAGATAAATTAGTGAATCAAAGCTATACAGCTGTCCTATATGATTATATGCGATGTAGTAATACACTTGGTGGTGGATCCAGGATTTTTCACAGTGCACCATAAGGGAATGGGGAGACTTTTGTTTGGATTTTTTTTTACACAGTGTGTTTTATTATGATCCTTTTCAATTTCAATATAAATGAGTGATGTTATAGAGACTGTCAATATATTGCAGGGAAAAGTAAATTTCTGCAAGTCAGCCAGAGCTTATCATTTAGGACTCAAAAATTAGAGAGTGGGGTCTGTTAATTCGGCCGAGTATAAACAGATGACCTCTCTCCCCAGTTATAAGTGTGTCCATGCCTTACGACAAACAAATAGGGCCAAAAATAATTTCTCCTTGGACAATACGCCATCGACACTCCAAGAGTCAAAAGGCTATCCTAGCAATATGGCATACAGACCGACAAAAAGAAATTTCTCCTTGGGCAACATCCCAACCCTACCCATCACAAAACTGTTCATAAATAACTGTACAATCACTTTATACTCACGATATAATGACTGTACAATCACTGTATACTCACGGTATAATAACTGTACAATCACTGTATACTCACGATGTAATAACTGTACAATCGCTGTATACTAACGATATAATAACTGTACAATCACTGTATACTCACGATATAATAACTGTACAATCACTGTATACTCACGATATAATAACTGTACAATCACTGTATACTCACGGTATAATAACTCTACAATCACTATACTCACGGTAGAACTGTACAATCACTGTATACTCACAATATAATAACTGTACAATCACTGTATACTCACGATATAATAACTTTACAATCACTGTATACTCACGATATAATAACTGTATAATCACTGTATACTCACGGTATGATAACTCTACAATCACTATACTCACGGTATAATAACTGTACAATCACTGTATACTCACGATATAATAACTGTAAAATCACTGTATACTCACGGTATAATAACTCTACAATCACTGTATACTCACGATATAATAACTGTACAATCACTGTATACTCACGGTATAATAACTCTACAATCACTGTATACTCACGATATAATAACTGTACAATCACTGTATACTCACGATATAATAACTGTACAATCACTGTATACTCACGATATAATAACTGTACAATTACTGTATACTCACAATATAATAACTGTACAATCACTGTATACTCACGGTATAATAACTGTACAATCACTGTATACTCACGGTATAATAACTGTACAATCACTGTATACTCACGGTATAATAACTCTACAATCACTGTATACTCACGATATAATAACTGTACAATCACTGTATACTCACGGTATAATAACTGTACAATCACTGCATACTTACGATATAATAACTGTAAAATCACTGTATACTCACGGTAGAACTGTACAATCACTGTATACTCACGGTAGAACTGTACAATCACTGTATACTCACGAAGTAATAACTGTACAATCACTGTATACTCACGATATAAAAACTGTACAATCACTGCATACTCACGATATAATAACTGTACAATCACTGTATACTCACGATATAATAACTGTACAATCACTGTATACTCATGGTAGAACTGTACAATCACTGTATACTCATGGTAGAACTGTACAATCACTGTATTCTCACTGTATAATAACTGTACAATCACTGCATACTCACGGTAGAACTGTACAATCACTGTATACTCACGATATAATAACTGTACAATCACTGTATACTCACGATATATCTGTACAATCACTGTATACTCACGGTAGAACTGTACAATCACTGTATACTCACGATATAATAACTGTACAATCGCTGTATACTCACATTATACCTGTACAATCACTGTATACTCACGATATAGTAACTGTACAATCACTATACTCACGGTATAATAACTGTTCAATCACTGTATACTCACGCTATAATAACTGTACAATCACTGCATACTCACGGTATAATAACTGTACAATCACTGCATACTCACGGTATAATAACTGTACAATCACTGTATACTCACGGTATAATAACTGTACAATCACTGTATACTCACGGTATAATAACTGTACAATCACTGTATACTCACGATATAATAACTGTACAATCACTGTATACTCACGGTAGAACTGTACAATCACTGCATACTCACGGTAGAACTGTACAATCACTGTATACTCACGATATAATAACTGTAAAATCACTGTATACTCACGGTATAATAACTGTACAATCACTGTATACTCACGGTATAATAACTGTATAATCACTGCATACTTACGATATAATAACTGTACAATCACTGCATACTCACGGTATAATAACTGTACAATCACTGTATACTCACGGTATAATAACTGTACAATCACTGTATACTCACGGTATAATAACTGTACAATCACTGTATACTCACAATATAATAACTGTACAATCACTGTATACTCACGGTAGAACTGTACAATCACTATATACTCACGGTATAATAACTGTACAATCACTGCATACTCACGATATAATAACTGTACAATCACTGTATACTCACGGTAGAACTGTACAATCACTGTATACTCACTGTATAATAACTGTACAATCACTGCATACTCACGATATAATAACTGTACAATCACTGTATACTCACGGTAGAACTGTACAATCACTGTATACTCACGATATAATAACTGTACAATCACTGTATACTCACGGCATATCTGTACAATCACTGTATACTCACGGTAGAACTGTACAATCACTGTATACTCACGATATAGTTAATGTACAATCACTGTATACTCACGATATAACAACTGTACAATCACTGTATACTCATGGTAGAACTGTACAATCACTGTATACTCACGATATAATAACTCTACAATCACTATACTCACGGTAGAACTGTACAATCACTGTATACTCACGAAGTAATAACTGTACAATCACTGTATACTCACGATATAAAAACTGTACAATCACTGCATACTCACGATATAATAACTGTACAATCACTGTATACTCATGGTAGAACTGTACAATCACTGTATACTCACGGTAGAACTGTACAATCACTGTATACTCACGATATAATAACTGTACAATCGCTGTATACTCACGGTATACCTGTACAATCACTGTATACTCACGATATAGTAACTGTACAATCACTATACTCACGGTATAATAACTGTTCAATCACTGTATACTCACGCTATAATAACTGTACAATCACTGCATACTCACGGTATAATAACTGTACAATCACTGCATACTCACGGTATAATAACTGTACAATCACTGTATACTCACGGTATAATAACTGTACAATCACTGTATACTCACGGTATAATAACTGTACAATCACTGTATACTCACGATATAATAACTGTACAATCACTGTATACTCACGGTAGAACTGTACAATCACTGCATACTCACGGTAGAACTGTACAATCACTGTATACTCACGATATAATAACTGTAAAATCACTGTATACTCACGGTATAATAACTGTACAATCACTGTATACTCACGGTAGAACTGTACAATCACTGTATACTCACTGTATAATAACTGTACAATCACTGCATACTCACGATATAATAACTGTACAATCACTGTATACTCACGGTAGAACTGTACAATCACTGTATACTCACGATATAATAACTGTAAAATCACTGTATACTCACGGTAGAACTGTACAATCACTGTATACTCACGGTAGAACTGTACAATCACTGTATACTCACGATATAATAAATGTACAATCACTGTATACTCACGATATAACAACTGTACAATCACTGTATACTCATGGTAGAACTGTACAATCACTGTATACTCACGATATAATAACTGTACAATCACTATACTCACGGTAGAACTGTACAATCACTGTATACTCACGAAGTAATAACTGTACAATCACTGTATACTCACGATATAAAAACTGTACAATCACTGCATACTCACGATATAATAACTGTACAATCACTGTATACTCACGATATAATAACTGTACAATCACTGTATACTCATGGTAGAACTGTACAATCACTGTATACTCACGGTAGAACTGTACAATCACTGTATACTCACGATATAATAACTGTACAATCGCTGTATACTCACGGTATACCTGTACAATCACTGTATACTCACGATATAGTAACTGTACAATCACTATACTCACGGTATAATAACTGTTCAATCACTGTATACTCACGCTATAATAACTGTACAATCACTGCATACTCACGGTATAATAACTGTACAATCACTGCATACTCACGATATAATAACTGTACAATCACTGTATACTCACGGTATAATAACTGTACAATCACTGCATACTTACGATATAATAACTGTAAAATCACTGTATACTCACGGTAGAACTGTACAATCACTGTATACTCACGGTAGAACTGTACAATCACTGTATACTCACGAAGTAATAACTGTACAATCACTGTATACTCATGGTAGAACTGTACAATCACTGTATACTCACGGTAGAACTGTACAATCACTGTATACTCACGATATAATAACTGTACAATCGCTGTATACTCACGGTATACCTGTACAATCACTGTATACTCACGATATAGTAACTGTACAATCACTATACTCACGGTATAATAACTGTACAATCACTGCATACTCACGATATAATAACTGTACAATCACTGTATACTCACGGTATAATAACTGTACAATCACTGCATACTTACGATATAATAACTGTAAAATCACTGTATACTCACGGTAGAACTGTACAATCACTGTATACTCACGGTAGAACTGTACAATCACTGTATACTCACGAAGTAATAACTGTACAATCACTGTATACTCACGATATAAAAACTGTACAA
The DNA here is from genome assembly GCA_024699665.1 of Ostrea denselamellosa. Taxonomy (NCBI): domain Eukaryota; kingdom Metazoa; phylum Mollusca; class Bivalvia; order Ostreida; family Ostreidae; genus Ostrea; species Ostrea denselamellosa. The sequence goes on along the minus strand of JAMZEH010000007.1, from coordinate 872,930 downwards.
TCACTGCATGCTCACGATATAATAACTGTACAATCACTGTATACTCACGATATAATAACTGTACAATCACTGTATACTCATGGTAGAACTGTACAATCACTGTATACTCATGGTAGAACTGTACAATCACTGTATTCTCACTGTATAATAACTGTACAATCACTGCATACTCACGGTAAAACTGTACAATCACTGTATACTCACGATATAATAACTGTACAATCACTGTATACTCACGATATATCTGTACAATCACTGTATACTCACGATATAATAACTGTACAATCGCTGTATACTCACGGTATACCTGTACAATCACTGTATACTCACGATATAGTAACTGTACAATCACTATACTCACGGTATAATAACTGTTCAATCACTGTATACTCACGCTATAATAACTGTACAATCACTGCATACTCACGGTATAATAACTGTACAATCACTGCATACTCACGGTATAATAACTGTACAATCACTGTATACTCACGGTATAATAACTGTACAATCACTGTATACTCACGGTATAATAACTGTACAATCACTGTATACTCACGATATAATAACTGTACAATCACTGTATACTCACGGTAGAACTGTACAATCACTGCATACTCACGGTAGAACTGTACAATCACTGTATACTCACGATATAATAACTGTAAAATCACTGTATACTCACGGTATAATAACTGTACAATCACTGTATACTCACGGTATAATAACTGTATAATCCCTGCATACTTACGATATAATAACTGTACAATCACTGCATACTCACGGTATAATAACTGTACAATCACTGTATACTCACGGTATAATAACTGTACAATCACTGTATACTCACGGTATAATAACTGTACAATCACTGTATACTCACAATATAATAACTGTACAATCACTGTATACTCACGGTAGAACTGTACAATCACTATATACTCACGGTATAATAACTGTACAATCACTGCATACTCACGATATAATAACTGTACAATCACTGTATACTCACGGTAGAACTGTACAATCACTGTATAATAACTGTACAATCACTGCATACTCACGATATAATAACTGTACAATCACTGTATACTCACGGTAGAACTGTACAATCACTGTATACTCACGATATAATAACTGTACAATCACTGTATACTCACGGCATATCTGTACAATCACTGTATACTCACGGTAGAACTGTACAATCACTGTATACTCACGATATAATAACTGTACAATCGCTGTATACTCACGGTATACCTGGACAATCACTGTATACTCACGATATAGTAACTGTACAATCACTATACTCACGGTATAATAACTGTTCAATCACTGTATACTCACGCTATAATAACTGTACAATCACTGCATACTCACGGTATAATAACTGTACAATCACTGCATACTCACGGTATAATAACTGTACAATCACTGTATACTCACGGTATAATAACTGTACAATCACTGTATACTCACGGTATAATAACTGTACAATCACTGTATACTCACGATATAATAACTGTACAATCACTGTATACTCACGGTAGAACTGTACAATCACTGAATACTCACGGTAGAACTGTACAATCACTGTATACTCACGATATAATAACTGTAAAATCACTGTATACTCACGGTATAATAACTGTACAATCACTGTATACTCACGGTAGAACTGTACAATCACTGTATACTCACTGTATAATAACTGTACAATCACTGCATACTCACGATATAATAACTGTACAATCACTGTATACTCACGGTAGAACTGTACAATCACTGTATACTCACGATATAATAACTGTAAAATCACTGTATACTCACGGTAGAACTGTACAATCACTGTATACTCACGGTAGAACTGTACAATCACTGTATACTCACGATATAATAAATGTACAATCACTGTATACTCACGATATAACAACTGTACAATCACTGTATACTCATGGTAGAACTGTACAATCACTGTATACTCACGATATAATAACTGTACAATCACTGTATACTCACGATATAAAAACTGTACAATCACTGCATACTCACGATATAATAACTGTACAATCACTGTATACTCACGATATAATAACTGTACAATCACTGTATACTCATGGTAGAACTGTACAATCACTGTATACTCACGGTAGAACTGTACAATCACTGTATACTCACGATATAATAACTGTACAATCGCTGTATACTCACGGTATACCTGTACAATCACTGTATACTCACGGTAGAACTGTACAATCACTGCATACTCACGGTAGAACTGTACAATCACTGTATACTCACGATATAATAACTGTAAAATCACTGTATACTCACGGTATAATAACTGTACAATCACTGTATACTCACGGTATAATAACTGTATAATCACTGCATACTTACGATATGATAACTGTACAATCACTGCATACTCACGGTATAATAACTGTACAATCACTGTATACTCACGGTATAATAACTGTACAATCACTGTATACTCACGGTATAATAACTGTACAATCACTGTATACTCACAATATAATAACTGTACAATCACTGTATACTCACGGTAGAACTGTACAATCACTATATACTCACGGTATAATAACTGTACAATCACTGCATACTCACGATATAATAACTGTACAATCACTGTATACTCACGGTAGAACTGTACAATCACTGTATACTCACTGTATAATAACTGTACAATCACTGCATACTCACGATATAATAACTGTACAATCACTGTATACTCACGGTAGAACTGTACAATCACTGTATACTCACGATATAATAACTGTACAATCACTGTATACTCACGGCATATTTGTACAATCACTGTATACTCACGGTAGAACTGTACAATCACTGTATACTCACGATATAATAACTGTACAATCGCTGTATACTCACGGTATACCTGTACAATCACTGTATACTCACGATATAGTAACTGTACAATCACTATACTCACGGTATAATAACTGTTCAATCACTGTATACTCACGCTATAATAACTGTACAATCACTGCATACTCACGGTATAATAACTGTACAATCACTGCATACTCATGGTATAATAACTGTACAATCACTGTATACTCACGGTATAATAACTGTACAATCACTGTATACTCACGGTATAATAACTGTACAATCACTGTATACTCACGATATAATAACAGTACAATCACTGTATACTCACGGTAGAACTGTACAATCACTGCATACTCACGGTAGAACTGTACAATCACTGTATACTTACGATATAATAACTGTAAAATCACTGTATACTCACGGTATAATAACTGTACAATCACTGTATACTCACGGTAGAACTGTACAATCACTGTATACTCACTGTATAATAACTGTACAATCACTGCATACTCACGATATAATAACTGTACAATCACTGTATACTCACGGTAGAACTGTACAATCACTGTATACTCACGATATAATAACTGTACAATCACTGTATACTCACGGTATAATGACTGTACAATCACTGTATACTCACGGTAGAACTGTACAATCAGTGTATACTCACGGTAGAACTGTACAATCACTGTATACTCACGATATAATAACTGTACAATCACTGTATACTCACGGTAGATCTGTACAATCACTGTATACTCACGATATAATAACTGTACAATCACTGTATACTCACGGTAGAACTGTACAATCACTGTATACTCACGATATAATAACTGTACAATCACTGTATACTCACGGTAGAACTGTACAATCACTGTATACTCACGATATAATAACTGTACAATCACTGTATACTCACGGTAGAACTGTACAATCACTGTATACTCACGGTATATCTGTACAATCACTGTATGCTATTTTTTGCAGGAATCACTCCGGTATTTTACCTCATAATGTATTTAGATGCGATGAACTCCCCAAGATCGTTTATAAGTCGGACACATCTGATATTGAGTCGGACACTCATATTTATCACGAATCATACAGACAGGTAACTTATTTCAGGTATGCTGTTGACAGATAGTTCATGAATTAACGAGTGTGGATTTTCTTTGAAATCATAACAATGGAAGGCACTCTTTTAAAAAGGCAATCATGAATTATCTGAAATCAGGTATGATGAATTGTACCAATCAGGCACATAAAATCAGGTATGATGAATTGTACCAATCAGGCACATAAAATCAGGTATGATGAATTGTACCAATCAGGCACATAAAATCAGGTATGATGAATTGGACCAATCAGGCAGATAAAATCAGGTATGATGAATTGTACCAATCAGGCACATAAAATCAGGTATGATGAATTGGACCAATCAGGCACATAAAATCAGGTATGATGAATTGGACCAATCAGGCAGATAAAATCAGGTATGATGAATTGTACCAATCAGGCACATAAAATCAGGAATGATGAATTGTACCAATCAGGCACATAAAATCAGGAAATGGGGGGGGGGGGCATTTTTTCACAAATTCATCTTACATTACTTCTACATGAAAAGTTAGTTGATATATTCATACGAATTTAAGATACACGTACAATGTGTGAAGCTCCCTCCCTTTTACACTGTTTTAATAGAAGTATCTAATGGTAAGATTTAACTTTTGTAGGGAAAGAGGACCCCTCCCTCCTCTCCCTCTCCACAATATAGAATTTGAAGTTTGGGTAAATAAACAAATCCGTTAGCATTGCTGTTTTTCTTTCTATCCCCTTTAACTTTGGCCTGTCAAGAATTTTAGACAATTAAAGTAAACCTCTCTTCCAGTTGTGCCTCCTCTTTATTTTGAACTTTGAAAAACGATTCTTACATACCTGTCATTAAAATGTTGGTATTATAATATTCAATCGATCTTTTAGTTTTGCCATATTGATATATTTACAACATTCTCTGACATTCAAGATCAGGTTATATTTTTCAGACCACCCCCACCGCCATACAAAAAACAAAAAAAAAAAAAAACAAACAAAAGAAAAACAAAAAAAAAAAAACAACAAAAAACAGCAACAACAACAAATCAAACAAAACAAACCAAAAAAAAAGAAAAAAAAAAAAAAAAAGAGGCCCATGGACCACATCGCTCACCTAAATCATCTTGGCCAATTTTAAAGATTTTCACTATTTATTTGCTAGTAAAGCTCGATCACATATTGTGGCCTCACCCTACCCCTAAGGGCCATGATATTAACATACTTGATCTGTACTATGACAAAAATCTGTGATGTAAATTTGAACTTTTCTGGCTTAGTAGTTCTTGAAACAATTTTTAATCACCCCATCCTAGTTTTTCTATTTTTGTGATTATCCCCCCTCCCCCTTTAAAGGGGGCATGATCCTTCGTTTGAACAAACTTGAATCCGCTTCACTTAAGGAATATTTGTACCAAGTTTGACTGAAATTGGTCCTGTGGTTCTGGAGAAGATGACTTTTAGAGATTTCCCACTATATTTTCACGTATAAAACTTTGATTCCCTTTTGTGACCCCACCCTACTCCTGGGGGCCATACAAATTTGAACCTGCACTATTTCAGGTAGCTTCATTGTAAAGTTAAATTTTACTGGCGTAGTTGTTCATGAGAACAAGATTTTTAAATGACCCCATTTGGATAAACGTAAATCTCCTTCACTCATGGATACTTTTTGCCTAGTTTGATTGAAATTGGAACAGTAGTTCTGAAGACGAAGAGGAAAATGTGGAAAGTTTACGCCGACCACAACACCGACGACGGACAACGTGAAGTTTTGATTAAAAAAGCTCACATAAGCCTTCCGCTCAGGTGAGCTAAAATTGGCGGGGTTTGGGTTAAGTTGTGAATCCGAAATTTTACTGTCAGACTCCCACATTCATTACGTTTGGACTTACGTGATATACTCTACATCGTTATAATGGCCGACTTCCTTTTAAACCATGAATAGAAATACAAATATCGGCAATCTCTGTCTATTCAAAATTCAATGCCTGGCCGAGTAGCTCAGTAGATTGACACATCCACTGCTGAACTGTAGATTGCGGGTTCGAATCTAGCAGGGGTTTTACTTTTTTCCAGATTAATTTCTATACAGACTACAATTTTTGACTAAATAAAAGTTTTTAATTTCAAAATATTGTGGTATATATTCTACATATTTTATCCATAACAAATTTCTCTGGTGTAACATTTTCCCTTTAACATGTCAAAACAGAATAAAATGTTTTCAATGGAAACATGTGTATTCTGCATTTTCAATGTCGAATTTATCATATGTTTGCAATTAAACATTCAAATCAATTTCTTTTACTGTTTTGCTCTGTTTCACAAATTTGATCGATCAAAATATTACTAGGCGGATCTTCGATTTTCCCGGTTTTCTGTACCATGGAAAGTCAAGTGTAAAATTAACTGTGATACTGTAATCAAAGAAAGGAGACAACTCTTCAGAGCTTACTGATTTTTTTATTAAGTGATGAATTCATAGTATGAATTTTGGTTTAATCAGCATCAAAATTCCTGTCCGATTCAAGATTACAATACCTGATCATTATACCTGTATATATAAAACATATACGGTACACATTTTGATGCACTAGATGCGCATCTTGATAAATAATGTTTTTTCGGTGATGGTCCGGTCAAAAATGTTGGAAATCCGAAATAAGAACAAACTTGGAAGAGCTGAAAGAACCAAAAATATACCAAATACTGGAGCCAGATCCGGCAAACGATCAGAGCTATGCATGAAGGAGATAATCCTTAAATGCGATGCAATCCCAACAAAATGGTGATTTGATATTTTGCTTTTCATAATACAATGTCTACGTCATCAGATGAGAATTATCCTTTCTTAGTCCAAATAAAACACATGCAAGTAATTAAAAAAACTATGTTGGAGCTCTTGCTTTTTTTAAACCTATAATAAATGTTCTACACCATACGAGTACTGTTCATCCTTAATTGTGAATCAACAAGACCAATTCTAGTTTCCGTGGCTATCTGAATTTTATTGAATGGTCCCTGTATAACTGATTCTTGATAAGACCGTAACGCCCCGTGTAAATCCCCCACAGCATGTTGACAGATCCCCAGTATCTGCCAGGGCAGGTCTCTGCAAATTAAGGTTACGTATCTCCCCTCATCATAGAGCAGTAGAGTGTGTAGATCTGTCAGTGCCTGTAGATATTGTGACCTGTTACCTAGTCTGTAGTGGCACAAGACAGATAACATGTGTACGGTCACAAAGGGAGATAACAATAAAACTGGGAATCCGTTCATTTTACTGACTTCTTGTTCCAACCTTAATTCTTTGATATAGGTAAACTCTTCAAGGAGCAAAGTATCTCTTGCCCAAGCCTTCCTAAACTTAGTTAACATAGATTGACCACCTACCGCCTCGCTGTACCTCTGCCTGTCTACTGTACCGTGATACATGATATGGGGCTGTGAGAGTCTCTGCTTCACTCTGTCTGTGACAGTCAGTGCTGTTTGATATCTACCGGTATCGTACAGATATAACGCTAAATACAAACCATCAGACACACAACCTAACTTTGATACTAGACCTAACATGTGGATTATTGACCTATCAATGGTGTATCGCTTTTTCTTGGACACAAGCAAACTCTCTGCTTTTAATGACATGGAAGTTAATACAAGCACATTCATCAACCTATCATGGGATATAACAGTAATACAGGTTGATAATGACTTATCTATTACGTTTAAATGCATCATGTTTAAACGGAAATCCGATACAAAGGTCGTACTACTAGTTCGGTGGCTTTCACAGTAAAAAGCAATATCAATATCTATTTCTGACTTGAGGTAACTTTCCCCTGTCTGCATTACAAAGTACGGATCGTATAGGGCCGGGATCAGAATCTCTCTGAGAGTGGGACTGTGTAACAGTAAGGCAACGCCTACATGGTATAATGTTTCTAATTTTTGAAACAAGGATATCTGATGAGCCCCAACAACTTTTCCTGCGAACATGTTGTTCTCCGAAATAAAGAAATTTGGAAGGTAACCGGTATATACACACTGCATCAAGGATTTGAAACAACACCACACATGTTGAAGTAATGTTGATGGTATCCATGGAGTTGAAAAGGTCTCTTGAATTCTCCAAAATAATATTGTTTTCATGAAATATGAACACACTAATTCGTCAGAAATCACTTCCTTTAAAATTATTTTCATGATTCCGTAACAGAGAAACTGGCAATGGTTCATAGAGTACACTAGTTTTTGCTCCGCTTGTGAAAAAGAAATTCTCCACTCCAAGTCTGAGTTTTCATTTGTCTGTCTGTTTCCGATAGGAACGACATGAAATCCTCCATTAATTATGGATTGTAAAACGCGATGTGACGGCCATGTGCGAGTAAAACATCTATCAATCCAAGGAAGGGCTGGTAATGGCCAATGGCGGGAACGGAAACACAGCACCACATCATTCTCTATCGATTGAAAAGTGTAGTTATGACATGGACCGTGCATGTTCTCACCTTCATTGGCTGGATTAAATCCATTCATCGATTGATGAAACCCCATCCGGAGTAATGAACTTGAAATGTACACAGTATTGTTTCTCTCCAGTAATGAGGACATGACAATTTCTTGATTTGACGGTGTGCGTAGTTGTAATCTGGCGAATCCCGGAGGAGTATCAGATGTCTCCATATAGATAAGTGTGTGTCTGGGTGGATGATAAAACGAAGACTGAGACATCTCACATATCACCTTATGATCAGGGTACCACCGCATGTAATCCATGTCAGATGATTGAAATCTGAATCCCTCCCTATAACTACCACTCAGCATTCGTCTCTCTCCTTCATATAACTGTGAAGGTTTCTGTATCATCTCCCCCGTGTCCCACACATCCCTTCTGAAGGTCACTTCTGTCGGTGTCCCTATTTCACGACACAGACCCACATACAGGACTTCTGATACACGGGGAACGTGATCCATCCTGTAACGATTCTTTAACGTGAAGTGACACAATACTTTTGCCCATCGAATTGTATTTGGAAATGTTTGGAACCAAAATATATTACCATACCTTAGGCCTTACAAATTCTTCAGGAAATAAGAAATACCCACTCACACCGTAGTTTCGTTTTAATATATAGTGGTACACATCAGGTGAGATTCTATTTATAGAAAATTGAAAATTACCAGCAAAGGGCGTAGTTCATGCGCGGGTAGATATCTACGATAATGAGAGTGAATTTCGTAGTAAAAGTCAGACATTCGAATTTTGAAGCCTTAATTGAATAAAAGTAGAACATTTAATATATAGGGGGGGATGTGATCAAGTGGGTTTTTTGTTGTTGTTGTTGTTGTTGTTGTTTTTAAGTTTTTATTTTTTTTATTTAATTATTTATTTTTATTTTTTTTCAGTGTAAGTAGTGTGCTGAATAATACATACACATCAAGTCTCCATGAAGTGAAATAGTTCTGAAATTGTATTACGCCATCCTTTCAAATTAAGACCCGTCTTCAAGCATTGAACATATCCCTAAACGATTTAAAGTATTGCAATAAGATTAGATGGATCCGCTCGCATACTCGCATACTTAAGTAGATCTAGATGAATTTTTGCAAGAGGTTTTATCACTTTCATCAACTGTGTATTCATCTGACCTCCCCCCCCCCCCCCCCCCCATCAGTATTTATAGGTATATCCTTTGTATGAGGGCCCTTACCTGATGCCTGGATAATGACAAAGCGGCATAAAACCTTAACTGACCTAACCCCACTCTTTTCTAATCTGTGAACCTTCCTCCTGCATTTTTGGCATGAAATATCGCCAATGCAGACATTTTTCCTGAGGAATGAACTACATCTACTCTGCAGTCTCTTTCCACAGCAGTACCATGTACATTTCCCAGTGATGTTCTTAAAAGGAAAATGCAGCAATTTTTACTCGACATGACTTTTTTTCATGACGCTTGTATCGAGTAACACAGAGTGAATGATTCTAGCCCCGTGGAGATCCGGGCTGTTAGAATAGATCCTCAGTACCCCTTGTTTGTCGTAAGAGGCGACTAAATGCGGCGGTCCTTCGTATGAGACCGCATAAACCGAGCTCCCGTGTCATAGCAGTTGTGGCACGATAAAGATCCTTCCCTGCTGAAAGGCCGTAAGCGCCAAGCATAGGCCTAAATTTTGCAGTCCTTCACGGGCAATGGTGACCTCTCCATATGAGTGAAAAATTCTCGAGTGGGACGTTAAACAATATATAATCAATCAATCAACCTTATCTAAATAGTTCAGGGAATATCAAAAACGGTCAGGTGTTTTTTTTCAAAAGTAGATCACACTCCAAGGTCAACAGATCAAAGGTCATTGTGTCACAAGGTTAAGGCTATAACGAATCTATACACGAAATATGAAAGCCCTAACTGAAATAGTGTTGGGTGTATTTTATAAATTGTTTCGTAAAAGTAGGACAAAAGTAACAAGCTCAGAGGCCATGTTATGAATATATATGCAAGATATAAATGGTGTATCTAAAATGGTTCAGGTCATATTAAATAGGTCAAACTTTTTAAGGCGTCGAGTTCGAGAACCTTCATGCAGATTTTGCCTTTACACCACCTTTCAACCAATCTTAATGGGCGAAATAAAAATAATGCCAATTGGTTTTGAGCGTTTCTTAAGACTGAAGACTTTGAAACAAGCTATTCAATTGATATTTGAAAGGCAGAATAACATGTCCGTTGTTGATGTCATTGTTTGTTATTATATCATTGTCCAATAGTTAAATAATGATTGCTTGGTAAGAGAAGTTCATTATCGGTGGATGGATTTACTACAAAACGGATTTTTCCCGCAAAATTTGTGCCGCATGATATCACTAAGTACTTACAAAGTAACCTGCTCAAATTTGGTTTTCAATTATATTTAGTGTCTCGTAGTTTCATAAAAAAATCCATATTTTCAGAACAGCAGAAACAGATAATTACTACAGTGGTAAAATTGCAAAATGTTACGATTTGGTTGCTTATTCGATAAACACAAAGAATATTTCCGGTTAGGTTTTCGGTAATGGCTATCTCGATTTTCTATTAAGCAAAATGAAAGTAGCGTGTGCATCGCAAAGATTCGCGAAGAAACCCAGGCTAGGTTCAGAATCTTATAACCTGTCTACATATTACGTTGAACTTTTGAATTGTTAGGCATTATTGAAAACAGAGAGTTAATACCATATAATTGTTACACTATACATGAACAGAAGATGTAACTTCTATTAACAAGTAGTCTCACTCTGAAGTAGTTATATTCTTTTCAGCATTTTTCGTCTGCAATTTTAAGTTAATGATTATAGCCTTTGTAAAGTAGCTAGTCTTGAAGGGATGTCATATACGAAGAGGCAGTGAGGGTGTATGTACTTATTAGGATAAGCAACGTCATCCCAAAATCTCCTTTTTTTCACTTGAATAAACTAAAATTTACTAAAGTAAAAAAACACATTTTGCTGACATTTTACACATGAGTTTAATGCTTTATGTATGGACCTAAAAATAAGGAAATGCCTACTGCGGTACTCAAACATTTCTTCTACTTTTTCTAATTTCACCTGCCTCTAAATTTATTAGAACCATGATGAATATGATATTGTACGTGGCGCCTTTGTGGTCCATTAGACCTTTGATTATCAAAAATGGGTCAAATATCCTGGTCAATGTCACAAGATCACACACCAATGCTTTAATCTGCACTACGACAGAAAACTTTTATGTAAAATTCCTTTGTTCTAGCCCAGTGAATTTTGAGAAGAATTTTTTATAAAGATATTCCAACTATATCAGAATGTAGAACTGAATGTAGAACTTCGATCCCCTATTAAGGCCTCTTCCAAGCCCCGAAGCCATGATTTGAACACATTAAATCTGTCAGGAAGCTGTCATGCCAACATTGTTGGTCCAGTGGTTCTTTAGGAGACTATTTTCCTATATATTCGCGTGTAAAATTTCAATCCTCTTTTACGGATTCACCCTATCACCGAGGTGGGTGGGTGAGTGGGAGGGCTTATTTGAACAAATTCGAATGTACTTATGTCATCAGAAAGCTTCCATGTAAATTTTAATATTTTTGTGGTCCTGTGGTTCTTGAGAAAAAGATTTGTAAAGACTATCTTATATATTTGCATGTAAATAAAAATCCTTTTGTTGTCCCAGCCTACCCTCTGGCTGCCATGTTTTTAATAAACGTAGATGAAATTTGCACTCTGTCAGGAAGCTTTCATGTAAATTTCAACTTTTCTGGTGCACTGATTCTTGAGAAGATGTTGAAATGAAAATGACCCTATCTTATTTGTTGTCTTTTCATCATTTTCTCTCCTTTGAAGGACGTGGCTCTTTTATTAAATAAATTTGAATCTTCTTCACCCGATAATAATTTTACCAAGTTTGATTGAAATTTCCTCAGTTTTCTGGAGAAGATTCTGTGTAAAGATTACAGACAGACAAAGGACAAAAGGTGACTTGAGGTTTCAGCTCAGATGAAATAGGAGCACAACTGTGCCCATGTCTTTATCATTACGCGAGTTATTTCTTAATTGCTAGATCGACATAAAAAAATCTGTAACCCTACCTGTAATCTAAAATCTGAGAATAGAGTTTGAAAGTCCAATCTTTCATTAATTTGAATGTTGCCTGGCGATTTTATACGAATAGTTAGTTTCATCTTTGTATACCGATTATGAATACAAATGACTCTGTTTACCTGATCTAAATAGAGGTGTAATGGACAATACGTATATTTTGATAGATAATTCCAATTTTGTCCGCAAGTTTCAGTTTATGTTCATACCTTTTCAATTTTCTCTGAATGATATGTTTTTGATTTAGTTAGAGCCCGTATGTTGCACGGACTGTTTACATGTCGCTGACAATACCAGAATGTGTAGTGTTTCTTTTTCCTAAACTTTCGATGTTTTGAACATACCAGGCATACAATCACGGTAACTATACAATCTGTTTATGCATAAACTGTCTGATAATTGTATGTACATATAATTTTCTATTGAAGTTAAACTTGAATGTCAGCATTTTTCTCTATTGTTTACAAACTTGTTTAAAAGTACGGATCTCTTAAAGTAACATAATTCATATTAATAACGATGTAAATTCTATATGAGATATTTATTTTCTTTGCATTTCATTTGTAGTCAATCTATGTCCAGACTGGTTTACTCTTTGACCAGATTATGAACAATAAAGACATTGAATTGGCCTGAATCGTTGGTATGTGACAATGTGTAACAAACGAAGGAAGAAACATTATAAGAGGGTTCACGGTGGGTGTCCGCTTACTCCCCCTAAGTATCTGATCCCACTTTGGTATTCCCATGGGTCCCCGTTCCTCTTCTTTCGATTTTATTGTTTGTAGGATTTATGAGATTGATCACTGTTTGTTATCTTCATTTTCATTCATACAATGGAAAATTGTGCATAAAAATAATTTTTTTAAACAAATCCAGTCAACCGCATTTAATATTCCATTCATTTATGTTTTATCGGGACTCCAATTTTTATAAATTTGATTTGCTTTTAGGATCCACGAGTTAAAAAGGAAATGTGACGTTTCATTTGTAATAAAGACCTGAATCTTGGCTCCGCTGTCTGTTTGGTATCTTAATAAGCACTCATATATTTACCTGGAACAAACTACCTTGACAGGGAAAACACGCCATCAAAGCACATCGGGGGAAAGATGGAAAAAAGGTCTTATAATTATTTCTGAATACCTGACAAAAATGATTGGCATCAATTTATGGTAGAGAAACAAATATAAATATTGACCGTTTTACAAATAGATTGGCATAAACATAAATACATAGACGTAATGGTACTGTACATCAACACGGATACACAGACGTAATGGTACTGTACATCAACACGGATACACAGACGTAATGGTACTGTACATCAACACGGATACACAGACGTAATGGTACTGTACATCAACACGGATACACAGACGTAATGGTACTGTACATCAACACGGATACACAGACGTAATGGTACTGTACATCAACACGGATACACAGACGTAATATTACTGTACATCAACACGGATACACAGACGTAATGGTACTGTACATCAACACGGATACACAGACGTAATGGTACTGTACATCAACACGGATACACAGACGTAATGGTACTGTACATCAACACGGATACACAGACGTAATATTACTGTACATCAACACGGATACACAGACGTAATGGTACTGTACATCAACACGGATACACAGACGTAATGGTACTGTACATCAACACGGATACACAGACGTAATGGTACTGTACATCAACACGGATACACAGACGTAATGGTACTGTACATCAACACGGAAACACAGACGTAATGGTACTGTACATCAACACGGATACACAGACGTAATATTACTGTACATCAACACGGATACACAGACGTAATGGTACTGTACATCAACACGGATACACAGACGTAATGGTACTGTACATCAACACGGATACACAGACGTAATGGTACTGTACATCAACACGGATACACAGACGTAATGGTACTGTACATCAACACGGATACACAGACGTAATGGTACTGTACATCAACACGGATACACAGACGTAATGGTACTGTACATCAACACGGATACATAGACGTTGTATCCATTGTTGATAGCATTATTTTCATATTATCTTCCTATCTCGAAGAGATCAAATTACAAACTTCTGTAATTACCAAAAGGATTAATGGCTGTAATAAATAGTGTTTATGACTGTAATACGGAAGTGCTTTTTAACACAGTGTTTATAAGTATTGAATTCTTTTCACTTTACCACTCCAGTACTCGCACACAAAGAGGTTATCTCTTGTATCAATACATAGACCACATGGGTGGACTAAACCACAGTTGGTAATGTAACGGAGGAACTGTCCGTCCTGATCTAGGATGTGGATACAGTGATTGTACTTGTGACGTCCTGCTGTCAGGATCAGACCCTGGCTGTTTGTAGCGATGCCACGTAGATCAATTGATTCTTTGGTATTTGAAGGCTGACATGTGTATCTAAATCGGAGTTTTCCTGACTGATTGACCACCACTACTGCTTGAGCTCCATCGTCAGCCACACAGATATCCAGGTTCCTGTTCTCACTGATGTATTTATATTCACCAGTTGTAAACAGAGCTTTACCCTGATCATCAAACTGAATGCTTTGTGTCTCTGTGGAGCCAGAGTAACGCACAACTTTGGATTGTGTTCTATTATCATTGACCATAGCAAGCAGGAGGTCACCAGAGGCGGTACAGCAGATGTAGAGAGGTTCCCAACCCTGTAGTCTGATTACAGTCTGTATCTGTTCATTTTTCACCATGTTTACAGTTCTTGTTTCTGGGTCAGTATAGACTAAATCCCCGTCACGTGTCACTGCTATGTCACGTGGTGTG
>JAMZEH010000007.1:747500-850000 GCA_024699665.1 Ostrea denselamellosa | reverse complement strand
ACTAGTTTTAAGTGCAGTGATAAAACTGGAGTAGTCTATCATTATTAAGCCACCATCATTATAATTTTGTATAATTGTGTTCTTTTTTATTTTATCCTTTTTACCATCCCATAGAAATTCAAATAGTTTACTGTCAATTTTTTATTTAATAAAGTCTTCCGAAGGGTTTGGTAGAGTTGATATTAAGTGGTTCATTTTAGATACAATTAATGTCTTGATGACAGCAAGTTTACCAATTGGAGTTAACTTTCTTGACTTCCAATGAGCAAGTACTTTGTATATGTTTTCTAACTTTTTGTTGTAATTCATATCTATCATTTCATCAAGGTTTACTGAAATTTTTATTCCTATTTGGTTCCAGTCAAATTTCCATCTTGAGTGGCGATATACATCTCTTGAAAACTTTTTACTACCTATCCAAAGCAATTTAGTTTTACTTATATTAATTCTTAACCCTGAATTTTGTGCATATTTATCCAGAACTCTTAGTATAGCATCTAAAGATGTAGGTGAACCATCACATATTAAGGAGGTATCATCTGCATACTGTGAAATCTTATATTCTTCGCCATCAATTATTATACCTTTTATTTCTTTATTATTTTTTATTAAAATGCCAAGGATTTCAGCACAAAGTAGAAATAAATATGGTGAAATTGGGTCCCCTTGCCTACAGCCTCTTTGAGGATAAAAATACTTTGAATGTAAAGCCGTTTTGAATTACACATGATGATATATTTTTATAAAAACATTTGATCCAGTTCTTAATTGAAGTACCAAAGTTGAAGCAACTTAATGCTTGGAATATGAAGTCCCAAGATATTGTGTCAAAAGCTTTTTCAAAGTCGATTAACGTTAGGAGCCCTGGAATATTTTTTGTATAATTTATAATATCGTAAACAAGACGTATATTCTCTCCAATAAATCTACCTTTTAAAAATCCTGTTTGGTCTTTGTCTATAAGTTTATTGAGGAAATTTTTTATCCTTTCAGCAATACACCCAGAGGCAATTTTGTATAGTACTGATAGCAGAGTGATTGGACGTCAGTTTTTTAAGTACTGTCTATCCTTATCTGGTTTTGGGATACATGTAATTATTCCGAGCTTATTGATATTCGAGAACTTGCCTATTTGATATGAATAATTAATTGCTCTTGTTATATAATGACCTAAATCAGACCAAAAGAATTTGAAAAATTCAGTTGTAAAGCCATCTGGCCCAGGACTTTTGTCGTTTTTCATTTGTTTAAGAAATTTTAAAACTTCAGAGTATTTTATTTTGCCTTCTAAACAAAGGGACTCGTCATCTGTTAATCTGGTTATTTCATATGGTTCTAGGAGTTTATCAACATCACATCTATCTATGGCATCTCTTCTCATGTACAATGTCTCATCAAATTTTTAGTGTGGTTTAAAATTTCTGATTCGTTTGTTATTGCTGTATCGTCATTTAGTGTTAATTTTGGAATTTGCTTTTTCATATAGTTTCTAGATTCCAGATTACAAAAGTATTTACTTGGTTTTTCACCGTCCTCTATCCATCTTGCTCTTGATCTTATATAATTACCTTTAAGTGTTTTTGATCTGATTTCCTCGAGATTCTTTTGCTATTCCTCTAAAATATTTAGTGATTCTTCATTAAAATTTTCTTCTAAAAGCGTTATTTCATTTTCTAACTTATTCTGTGTTTACATTTGCATTTTCTTTCTTTTACGTGCTGTAAGAGATTGTATTTCCTCTAATTTTCATTAATAGTGTGTCTAAAAATAAATGATCAGGAATACGAAATTCTATTACAGCATCATCCACCTCATTGACATTCTCCAACTGATAGACAGGGGCTGCATATTGCTTTTTTGTTTCCTTAATTTGAGATTTTACAACTTTAACATATTGTTGTCAAATTTCCAGAACCCCTTCCCGTGTTTAAAGTCTGTTAGTTTTAAGGTCAAAACAACTGGAGTGTGATCAGACCTGTAGCTGTTTTCAAAGTCAACTGCTTGCACAGATGAAGTTAAAGATTCTGATATGAGGTGGTGTTGGACGTGGTGGTGTTGGATGTGATGGTGTTGGACGTGGTGGTGGTGTTAGAGGTGGTGATGTTGGACGTGGTGGTGGTGTTAAAGGTAGTGATGTTGGACGTGGTGGTGGTGTTAGAGGTGGTGATGTTGGACGTGGTGGTGGTGTTAGAGGTGGTGATGTTGGATGTGATGGTGTTGGATGTGATGGTGTTGGTACATGGTGGTGTTGGACATAGTGGTGGTGTTAGATGTGGTGATGTTGGACGTGGTGGTGTTGGATGTGATGGTGTTGGACATGGTGGTGTTGGACATGGTGGTGGTGTTAGAGGTGGTGATGTTGGACGTGGTGGTGGTGTTAGACGTGGTGGTGGTGTTAGACATGGTGATTGTGGTGTTAGAAGTGGTGGTGTTGGACGTGGTGGTGTTGAATTGCTTGATGGGGTTTCTTTTTCTCCATGTGGATTTCAATTTATTAGTATTTAATACACGAAAAATGTCACATAATTTGTGATTTTTCATACGATTGATAAGTTCCATACGGGCCTTTGGATTATATAAGTTTCTGTAATTCATTGCATCTAATTTTTTGTCCATTACTAAGTTGAAATCACCTGCCAGGATGACATTCTGATATCCTGATCGTTTGATAAAGTTTTTAGTTTCTCAAATGAATTACAATAGAATTGAGGTCTATCCTCATTTGGACCATAGATATTTAGTAATGTAAATGACTTGTTCCCAGTTATAATTTCTGCAATGATATAGTTTCCTTCATTATCTATTGCAGCATTGTTTATTTGAAACTCAAAATTATTTTTGAAAAGAATAGCAACACCCCGGGAGTTTGATTGGTATGAACTAAATAAACCTTTGTACCCCCACTATGAAAGTATAATTTTCTCCTCATCTTTTGTAAAATGTGTATCTTATGGAAAATAAATATTACAGTTTTTTTTATGAAGATAATTCAGAACGTCTCTACGTTTCTTATAGTCGCCGAGATCCTGACAATTTGCTGTTAAAATTTTATACATTCATTACAGTTTTGTGATTTATCCATAGTCATGTATGTAAAAATTTGCAACAGTCATCACAAGGAAAGAAAGGAGGGAACGTACAATAGAAAAACATGGAGGCATAATGAAACACTTTACATAAATGGAAACAACTGATTCCAGAAGTACCAGTGAATAGGTTTTGTACAGGGTTTATTAAGATATTTATGCTTAGACGTTTACAAGGATCACTATTTTCATTTTTAGAGCAATTGTATTGTGCCCCTGTTTGAACACGATGATTCACTATAATGTGTTACTGTTAATGAATTGATATATCCCCGTATACAATGTAAAATATGTGTGACTGAAGACTAGAACAATCAATATATTCTACTAAAATTGTTGATAAGAAACCGTTTGGAAATGCATTTGTGGACTCTGCTGTAGCATAGAATACATTTACAATGACCAATATTTTCATCTTTTATAGCAATTATCATTGTGTCCCCGTTTGGACAAAAGTATTTACTAAAAATGTGTGAATATTGATGAGTGTAAATCATGTCCCCGTTTGCATTGTAAAATGTGCGTGATTTAAAATAAAGAAAATCGATATATTCTACTAAAATTGGTCATAAGAACCCGTTCGAAAAGGCATTTTTGACCTCCCCTATTAGATCATCTCCAACGTCCGTTTCCCTCGCGAGCGAGCGCGCGCGCGCGTGTGTGTGTGGGTGTGTGAATCCCTTTTTCACCCGCCACTCTTTATATTTATTCACTCCGCATAATACCATACCCTACATGTGCAATTCCTCAGAACAAATAGTTATACAATACGTCAGTAATAGCAAAGCGTCCACAAGCCTAGCAATTGTTCAGGGCCAAACCATTGATATAAAACACGTCTGACAGCAATTTACCCAATAATAGGTGGTAGTGGTGAATTAGATTGTTATGCCGACCATATTGTCTCCATAACAGCAAATCAGCCATAAATTAGTTTAGAGGACACAGTCAGGAGAAAGCCATTTGCAATCAAGAAAGGGTGTCCATTTGTTTGTGTAATTTGTTTTTAAATATTAGACTTTTTCTCGTAAAACCGAGATCAGTTTCTTGTAAAACCGAGAGAAAAATATATTTCCTTGATACTAATCGGCCATGAACATCTTTTTCTTAGATCTCATCTTAACTTAATGAGAGAGAGAAAAATATTCCTTGTTCCTTGATTGTAATCGACTTTCCTACATGTAAGGACGTAAAATGGCCTGATTGCTTGCATGATGAACGAAAGGTCTCGAAATGTGTCAGGAAAATCCTGGTCAAAGCAGACATATCGGAATAGAAATCTACTGCCACCTTCATCAACTTCTAAAAATAGAAAGAAACTGCCACCTTCATCAACTTTTAAAACTAGAAATGTAATCTACTGCCACCTTCGTCAACTTTTAAAAATAGAAATATACTGCAACCTTCGTCAACTTTTAAAAATAGAAAGAAACTGCCATCTTCATCAACTTTTAAAAATAGAAATGAAATCTACTGCCACCTTCATCAACATTTACAAATAGAAATTCGCTGTCAATTTTTCAACGTTTAGAAACTGAATTCCACAGCCAACTTCAACACTGGGAAAATGAAATACACCGTCATCCTTATCAATGTAATAAGCATTACCGTTTACCTGATCGGGATGTAGGGCTCACGGAGGTTGTGATAGGTCGACAGAGGATGCTTACACCTCTTAGGAACCTGATCACACCTCTGGTATGTCCAGGGATCTGTGCTTGCCCATCTCTCTGATTTGTATTTTTCGATAGGAATTATGAGATGGAATACTGTTCGTTATCTTAGCCTTTTCATTAAGCTTCTATTTCATATAATTCCTATAAACTTTAAGGAGGAATTCGATTAAAGAAAGTGAAGGTAACGCAAAATGATCAACGAAAAAGTAAAGATTGATTGAATGATTGATCATATGTTGTTTAACGTCCCGTTCGAGAATTTTTCACTCATATGGAGACGTCACCATTGCCGATGAAGGCCTGCAAAATTTAGGCCTATGCTTGGCGCTCAGGGCCTTTGAGCAGGGAGGGGTCTTTATCGTGCCATACCTGCTGTGACACGAGAGCTCGGTTTATGCGGTCTCATCCGAAGGACCGCCGCATTTAGTCGCCTCGTACGACAAGCAAGGGGCACTGAGGATCTATTCTAACCCGGATCACCACAAGGTAAAAGGTAAAGATAGCGAATAGTGATCCATATCAGAAATCCCACAATGAATACAGTAACAAAGAATAGGGTACATACTGGCCTATGGGAATCCTAGATTCTGTAGTCTCTTTTATTTCAAGTTCACTGGGATATATCAAATCGACATTTGAATAAAAATGATTTTTGTTAAATATAACGTCCCAATATATCGAAATGTCGAGTAGAAAGCCACAGACATCTATTTTTCATGTACTAGCTTTTGTTTACATTATGCCTCATAAGAATGTAAAACCAGAACAGCTAACAAAGGACCACAATTCGTCCCAATAAGAATACCATCAAACTATTGGATTGCTGGTTGGTTGCATATTGATTAACGTCCCGCAAGGCGCTTACGGGCTTTGAGCAACTACTGCGAAACGGGGCCTCGATTTATGCGGTCTCATCGTTGGACTGTACTTCATTTACTCGCCTCTTACGACAAGGAAGGGGTGCTGAGGACCTATTCTAATCCAGATCCCCACGAGTAGACCGTTGGAAGACCTGATCATCAAAGACTACGAAGATATTGTCAATGACGAATTTTAGTTACATGTATCTACTGCCAATTTCATCGACAATAAGAAATAAATACGGAAGGGAATCGCGCCGTCATCCTTATCAGCGTAACAGAGATTGCTTTGGAATCCGTTTCTATTTCATTTTATTCCTCTGAGGTGGAATTCGTTTAAATCGCAGTGTTCAATGAAAACGTGAAGCTAATAAACAGTGATCAATCTCTTAAATCCCACCAAAAAATAGAAAATTAAGTGTTGGGTACAAAGAGACTTAAAGAACTACCAAAGGTTGAGTTAACTGTCGAGGAGGAGTAAGCATCCCTGTTTACCGGTCACGTCCGCAGTGAGTCTTATACCTTGATCGGGTAAACGGAGTACTCCGTAGTCAAAATCAGTACATGTACAAAGAATTACTCAACAATGTTTATGAAACATGTCAGAAAGTATTCTATCTAATGGTAAGCTTTATTTACACCTTTATGACTATCAAAGAATTTGAGAAATGCCGACTTTAAACGAGGCTGTTGAACCCCCATAGTCCCCTGCGTCAATTTCATATGTAGAACATGCTCTTGTGCGTCGAATCAGTTGACAGACATTAACACGATTTGCAAGTGATAACAGAATATTGCTACATAGGCATGGGAAGCTGACGATGGAGAAGCTGAAGTCACCCCGTTTGCCATAAAGTTGAGTTTTTACTTCGCCATTAACATCTGCCTTTAATAAAATATCCAAATATAAAGAAGATACAAAGACTACATGGATTGTTTTATTTCAAGTCCACTATGATATAACGAGTCGATTGATTGATTGATTATTGTTTTCCGTCACACTCAACAATCTGGTGGCGTCCAGTTTTTATTGGTGGAGGAGAGAACCCAGATGCAATGTACCTGGGAAGAGACCACCACCGACCTTCCGAAAGTAAAATGGCAAACTTTCTCACATATATCGAGTCGACAAATCAATGAAAATAACAATAGTTAACAGGTAAAACAATGAAAATAACAATAGTTAACAGGTAAAACAATGAAAATAACAATAGTTAACAGGTAAAACAATGAAAATAACAATAGTTCACAGGTAAAACAATGAAAATAACAATAGTTCACAGGTAAAGCAATGCAAATAACAATAGTTAACAGGTAAAACAATGAAAATAACAATAGTTAACAGGTAAAACAATGAAAATAACAATAGTTCACAGGTAAAACAATGAAAATAACAATAGTTCATATGTAAAACAATGAAAATAGCAATAGTTAACAGGTAAAACAATGAAAATAACAATAGTTCATATGTAAAACAATGAAAATAGCAATAGTTAACAGGTAAAACAATGAAAATAGCAATAGTTAACAGGTAAAACAATGAAAATAACAATAGTTAACAGGTAAAACATCGTTGATATATCTGAATATATGTTTATTGAGGAACACTACATCCGAAATTTTTTTTATATGGGTGAAGAATGCGTTGAAATCAAACGATTGATAGATTTTATATTCTCTGCACGTTGTTAACCTCACACTGTTATGACATACGAGAAGTGTTGGTTTAATGTTAAATAAACATGCAGCACACACATTTATCTGGACTTGTAATCATTTGTATGGACTTTTAAATCATTGATTTATATTTTAAACAGATTCATCCTCATTTTTATTAATAATTTTGAAAAATGTGCACAGCCTTATTAATGAAAATCAATAACTTCATGCTATTAGGAAACAGAAAACGTTATGTATATAAGTATATAAGCATTTATCCACAGGTAACAGGCATATCCTACTCAAAATGTATATGCAGTATATATTTCAAAGTTTATATTTCCAACCTTAACTACATATAATTTGATACTGTTAACATAGTGCCGTATACTATACCCCTTTTCGTTTGTCTGGTTTTTTTTTTGGTTTTTTTTTTTCATAAAAGTATTTTATACCATGGCCAACGTATAACGCCTCAGAGTGACGTATTACATATAGGGCGCAACGGGAATATTATCAATATATTCCCCAATGTTTTGTTTAAGGAGCCTCTCCACTGATCAAAGAGAAATAAAGCGTCATTGGCCACTTCGCCTCAGAATCGGACTGACCCGCCCCTCTCCACAGAAACAAAATGTTACTTACATGTCCATATGATTAAAATTAAAATCCTTTGAGCCGCTCACGCGAGGTGTTCGTGATCTGATCAAATGACTAATTTTTAATTGAATTGATTAATTACATTCCCTATGTTTTAGAGCGAACTTCCAATCATTCAGTCCCGTCATGTGATCTCTAATAAAGGACGATCAAAAATCAAGTTGTTAGTTGTAGATAAAAGAAGGTTGTTTGTGGTATAAGGTCTAAAAGCAGTACAATTATGAAATGATTTCTATGCAATTTGTGTTTACCTTCAATCTCCTGTTTTCTGGTGCTTTCTAAAAGACAGGACTGATACCGGATAATATACAACCCATTTTTTCCCGCATTTGTATGTGTGTTTATTTTCAAAATTGACAGAGAAAATTAAATAACACATTTTGCTGATTAAGTGAGTTATATTAAAGATAGAGAGATGTGACTAAAAACATCAGTTTGCCTGATACTACAATCCTCATATTGTTTCCGGGGTGTGGATCGAGTGGCTGGTCTCTCAGCGGTTACTTTTCAGAATCCCGATTGGTGAAGCTTTACAAACTATTTATCCAGGCCATTAGTGTAATCCGCTAATGTTGTTTGTTGAGATTTGTAAACCAGCTATTAATTCTGACGATCGTTACAATCTTGTTTTTGGATTTTGGAGGTTGCGGTTTTATAAATCCTCATTAGTTTATCGGCCATTCTGTGTTTTACAGTGGTAAAGCACCGGAAGTTCGGTTCCCTCGCCCTCCATCTCTGCCTGTCCCTCTGTCGCCTGCGGGATTCCCCGCTGTCAAAGGATTTGCAGTGAGAGCTGGATACGCTTGTAACACTCCTATCCAATCCCAAGATGAGTTAGTCAAATCGTGGGTTATCTTTTATGGTTTATCTATAAAAACAAAGTAAAGATCTTTAAATCCCTTCCCCTGTACAGAGTTTAACCACTGCAATTCAAGTTTTGCCATGATAATCTGCTGCCGTTACAGATCTTTCATTTAGTATCTAACAAGAGTGTACCTATCGAGGAAAACGGGAAGATACCGAGCAGTAATTAATCTCAAAAATCCTATAAAGAATACGAAATTAAGTGTAGTGCAAATACGGACCCCTAGAAACATCAGAAGTGGGATTGGGTGTTTAGGAGGAGTAAGCATCTCCTGTCGACCGATCACACCCGCCGTAAGCCCTAATCTGAATTCAAAGCGGTGTGTAATAAAGGCCTAACAATTATAATTGTAATTATATACATTTATATAGCGCTCTATTGATCTGCGTCTTCTAAAGCGCTTTACAGATAATATAATAAAATATATGAGAACATACGTTATACATGTGAATAGAATAAAATTTAGCGCCTTATGTAACGAAATGATTAACATGCATGATAACATATAAAACAATTTAAAACAATCCTTGGGAATAATTAAATACATATAAAGGATATAATCATAATACTAAACTACGGGGTTTTTTTCCTTTTTTTTTTTTTTTTTTTAGTAAAGTAATTCATTTAGTAAAACAATCGCAAATTAAAAGCTAATCTATAAAAAATAAAGATACGTTTTGAGATTAACTTTAAAACTTGACAGCGAAGTACACTGTCTGAGTTTAAAAGGCAAAGAGTTCCACGGACTCGATGTGGCCTTATCCAAGCGTCGATCCCGATATGTTTTTGTACGTGTCCGAGGTACCTGGAGAAGATGCAGAGATTCGGATCTTAATGATCGGCATCAATAGATATGAAACACGCCGGACGGCATTTAACTAATAACAAGTTGTATTTGAAAATTAGATCATTATTGCGTTCATAGAATTTTCGAAGTACAGGCTTTAAACAAGACTATTGAAATCCCTGTAAATCCCTGTAAATCCTTGTAGAAACAAATGCAGAACATGTTCTCGTTATCGATGAAAATCAGTCATAAAAGATAAGAACTGTTTCACACCGACTCAGATTGATTCCAATTGTTATTGATGTTTATATCAAACGTTTTTATTTTGTTCTATTTACCTCTCTTGATTTTTCGACACAATATCAGAAAGATAGGAAAGATAAAAATCTTCATGAAGATATAACGTACGTCTATGTAGATTGATTCTATTGTATTGGAGGAATGTTTAGCAACACCCACGAAAATCTTATTCATATAATCCTTCAAATTTTTCATTTATGGACATTTATCAATTTCCAATTCACAAAAACATTAAAGAAAAAATATAGTTACATATTTTTTTTTCTTTTGATAAATCAGTAGTTATTGATATCTATATCACTTAAATGAATAAATACGATATTTACATTGTTAAATAAAAGGAAATCACTTTTTAAAAACATATAATACATTTCTGCCATTTGTTTGTAAAACTCTTTTTTCCTCATTTCTTCAATATAAACAGTTCTGATATAATTTCTGTGATAAGTTTTAATTTTATGCTGTAGTAATATTGCTGTACTTCATATAATGGCCTGATTTGCTCAGTGGTTAGGTAACGGAACTAATAATGCAAGGGTCCCAGGTTCGATGTCCAATTGATCCAAAGATTCTTTACCCTTGTTTGCTAATATATATATATATATATATATATATATATATATATATATATATATATATATATATATAAAATGTTTATTTATATAATGTTCATATTATAAAACATAAGAATTGACGTTGCTTGCCACAAGCAGGAACCATCGACATATGCAGCTCTAAAACAGACCTGACAATATGCCCCAACATATTTCTATGTAAACAAATTAGAATGCAGTTGAATTGTACCTTTGATCTCGCGAAAAATTACGCAGTTTTGAGAAATGTTGCGTGTGACCTTAATGTGAACGAGTGTTCTGGTAGCGCCAATCTCTCTCTCTCTCTCTCTCTCTCTCTCTCTCTCTCTCTCTCTCTCTCTCTCTCTCTCTCTCTCACACACACACACACACACACACGCACACACACACACATAAACACACACAACGTCACACACACACACATAAACACACACACAACGTCACACACACACACACACACAAACACACACACAACGTCACACACACACACAAACACACACACAACGTCTCACACACACACACACACACAACGTCACAGAGAGAGAGAGAGAGAGAGAGAGAGAGAGAGCAGCAACTCTAGGGTGATACCCAGTAGTTGTATGTAAGAGGGTGAGGTGGTCGCCCGCCCGGGCACGTGGACTTCCTTCCGGTACTCCGGTTCCTTCCACATCAATGAGCCCATTAGCGCCAACATCCGTACATCAAAGGATCCCATTGGTAAATAAGCTTTAGGGCTTTCATGGTTATCCTTGGTGTTTCTGTGTGTACATTCGTATGTGTATTTACTGTATACTCATTCATTTATCTTATTCCTTGCAGTTACCAATGGGGTATATTTCTTGCAGTTAATTGCAAATAATCCAGATAATAATTATCTCGTACAGTTACGTGTACACATTCTGGACGATTGATTGATTATATATTGTTTAACGTCCCGCTCGAGAATCTTTCACTCATATGGAGACGTCACCATTGCCGGTGAAGAGCTGCAAAATATAGACCTATGCTCGGCGCTTATGACATTTGAGCAGGGAGAGATCTTTATCGTGCCACACCCGCTGTGACACGGGGCCTCGGTTTTTGCGGTCTCATCCGAAGGACCGCCCCATTTAGTCGCCTCTTACAACAAGCAAGGGGTACTGAGGATCTATTCTAACTACCCGGATTCGTACGGGGCCATTCTGGACATGGCATATTTCGTTCAGTTACGTGTACACTTTCTGTACGGGGTATATTTCGTTCAGTTACGTGTACAAATTCTGTACAGGGTATGTTTTCGTACAATGATATTCCGTATAATTACATCTCATACAGTATAAAAAATCGTACACTTACATGTGCACAATGCGGGATAAGTTTATGAAACAGCATATTAAAAAAAACATCCGTAAAGAATACGGTAACAGATCAGTCCCTAAGATATATTGACTACATATAAATCCCGCCCTGTGTATAACTCATAACTGTGCTCACGTTTAAATTCCTGATATACGCTAATCGTGAAGCTCCAAGGAACATCACTGATACAGTTTTCATAGTTTTTATCAATTATCTTATTTTTTATTAGTTTTATAATATATACAAATCCACATTTTTTTTTTCTATCACCTCAACTAGCAGTCACTATTCAATGCACGCTATATCGAAAAGACAGCTCAGCATTTATTTATTTAGTGGATTTATTTATTTATCTTTTTATCTTTTTATTTATTTATTTATTTATTGTAATATAAAATCACCTATCGTGCAAATTCATTATAACCCTGTAACTGTAAAGAGAATCAGGTAAAACACTTTTAAAATTGGAAGTCATTCTTTCGTGCCCGTGGAGATCCGGGTTAGAAGAGATCCTCAGTACCCTTTGCTTGTCGTAGGAGGCGACTTAATGGGGCGGTCCTTCGGATGGGACCGCAAAAACCGAGGTGTGGCACGATAAAGATCCCTTCCTGCTCAAAGACCCTGAGCGCCGAGCATAGGCCTAAATTTTACAGGCCTTCGCCGGCAATGGTGACGTCTCCATATGAGTGAAAAATTCTCGAGCGCGACGTTAAACAATATTTCGTAAATCAATCAAATTAATCATTCTTTGGTTTGCTGGCTGGCTGGCCAATCATTGTTTATCGTCAGCTACGGACACTCCCTCAGTTCTACTTATTGACAGCCTCCTCATGTCATGCCATGTGGTGGCTTTTTAGTTTTATTAATAAATATTCTTTATGTAAGCTGATGTGTGCAAGATGCCCTTTAATAAAAATAAGAAAAACACGAACTGCTGCAATGTGTGTCAGTGATAGAGAGAGAGAGAGAGAGAGAGAGAGAGAGAGAGAGAGAGAGAGAGAGAGGATGCAAGAAAATGAAAATGCCTCAAGGCAATCATTAAAGTTTCTTTTCATTTTCTTGCTATTGGCATGCGTGGATAAAACTTCTGGACCCTCCACAGATGCGAGACCACCACAGGTCAAATGCAAGGGCAAAGGACAGGTGTATGTGATTTATGCATTGATGCTTCAAGGGCAGTCTACAACACAGATAAAAATGGTGATGTATTTAATTACACAGAAACATTCACACGAGGACTCCCGCCGTGATCGATCAGGTCTGCTCAGTCAAAGGGGATTAAACATAGGTAAATAAAACTTACCTGTACCGAATCACACCCCTGAAGATACCCATCCAGCGTACAACACTGCGCTCATTGTGAGCCGTCCATTGTCATCTGATTATCTACCAGTAGTCTTCCGGGGTTCAGCTTGGTATTGCGGTTTGACCTTCTCCGTGTGTGAATACTCAGAACTGACTGACCCGCGGGCCCTGAGGACTAAGCCGATTACATATACATTCTGTCCTTTGCTTTTTTTGTGCGGAATACCACTTAGTTCTATGGAAAGTTTTTACTTGTACAATGTAGGTCGTTTTATGCTGAGATGAAACGAATAATTGGAAATGTAATTTTGATTTTTGGAGGTATACTGGTTTCAATGAAATGTGCGCACTATCAAAATCAATCAACCCACATCACACTCAACATTTCAACACTTTGGTCTTTCCTCACTTGTTTGCAAACTGCATTTTCTTTTCTTGGTATTGTTTTCTTTAAAAATGCCTCGATGTAGGGATGTGCATACGTAATATCGCATGCGGACAGACGGCCTTAAAAAATCCGATCTAACTGGACTGAAATGCATTTTGTCTTCATATATTATATACATGTAGTTGCGAATTTCGTTAAATGGATTTCGATAGAAATTGAGTTGGAAATGCACATTGAATGCACATATTTCAGAAATTAGCTCCTTTTTGGCAAATACATGAAAGTATGAACTGCGACGCAATTAGCGTGTCATGAAAAAAATATGCCGGTGTAAAGCTTTGCAGACCATACCCGAATGTATTTTCACGAGTAAGGTTTTTTTTTCCCCCTTACATTTACACTCTGCTTCCAGTTCTGTCTGGAGTTCCATCAATTAAAATGCACGCACTATATTTATTAAGATTCATACGCCCATTGGTTACAACTGCAGCGCATTCATGAGAAATTAGGTATCATGACAAAGACGTCAAAGCAAGAATCACGGAAAATGTACGTTAACACTTGCACATTATGTAAACATGTAAACATTTCACAACATGAAACGAAAATTAAAGAATCAAACATGAAGCAAAATGGGAGTAGCTATCTTCTTGTTCTGTGCGACCACTAATGGTGAATTAGATCGCAAACATCCGTTTTACCGGCGGCACTAAAGGAGGAGAGCTGGGGGAAAGGAAGAGGAGGCTGTGAGTAAACTGGCCAGAGCCGGATCTTGATCTACGTCATATTATCACAACAAACATCACTTCTATAGAGTGTGATCAAAATTAAACATTTTGCAAGGTTTCTCATGCATTTCAATTATATAATATATATATATATATATATATATAACTATAACAACTCGGAATATCAGGACTTCAGCGAAGAAGAAGACCTGCTGATTGAAATCCTGGAACTGTTTGTTTAACTCAAAATGTAAAGTAAACTTCTAAAACTCGGTACTGTAATTATCTACAAGTCAGTATATCTATCTTCTGTATTCTTTAAAAGAACAGCAGTTCTTGTCCTGAGCGGATCAAGGGATCATTAATTGTTTGATGGTTTTTGGAGCATACCTTAAACCTGCATAAGATTCACATTCCGGACCTCGGTTTAGGACGTTTTGATTTTTATCTTCTTTAAAAAGTAGTCCACTTCCCCGCGCTTATACCGGATGTTTTGTTCTACATACTTTGAGTGCTAGTTACTAACAATACTATATAATGTCAAAAAATATTTTGGATCAGCAACAAAAACGTAGGTATAGTCGGGAAACCAGAAACGCACTTTTATTTTATTTTGATTCTAGGCTACAGCAAACTTGCAAAATAAAAATTAAATACGACATTTCCATTGTTACTCAAAATCTTCCTCTGTTGATACAGTCACAAGGGAGAAAACTCCGGATGATGTTTTGTTAATTCTCTTCTTGATGGTGAGAGAGAAAGTTTGAATGCTGTGGAAGATCCAATGTGATCTAAAAACAGTGCTATTCCTGATTATTATTATTATTATTATTATTTTGATGATGATGATAAAATGATAATGCCCTTTTCAGTTTAAACACAACGAAACAATTGTGTTCAAAGTAATCCACGTTCACCTAACTTCTGCGATATTACTGGCGGCAAAAACAGCGATATACAATGCTTTCTGAAGATTGTCTGTAGAAAGTTGTAATGAAAATTGTAAACATTTCTGGTCACGCATTCTCAATATGAAAGGTGTTTTCAGAATAAAAGAGGTTTAATCAAATATATTATTCTATATACACTTCAGCAAATGCTATAAACCTTTGATATTTTAATGTTCTTTTTCCTAATAAAATATTTACATTTCCAATCTTTTGGCTTACGCCTACGGTGTCTCTACTAATTGTTATGACAGTCATTTCCCCATGAATACACTATCGTTATGGGCAATGCGTTTATGAATCTTAATAAATGTGGTACGTCTATTTTGAAATGAAAGTACGAGGGACACTTTTTAAGTTCGTAGAGTAGGGCGGTCTTTTTAAAACCGCTTGAAATATCAAAATTTTATTTATCCAAGACCTTCGAAATATGCCCCGTCTGCCTCAACACACATTTTACACCGATATACCCATTTCCGCAACACCGCCCAGTACTCCTCTTTAGGTATGTGTTGCAGACACTGGTAGACCGCACTGACTATAGGACAACGGGATTCAAAACGGTGCCCTGTCAGCATTTCCTTTAGTCTTGGGAACAACCAAAAGTCACAGGGGGACAGGTCAGGGCTGTATGGGGGGATGATCTAAGACATCGAGCCCAGATTCTTTCATATATCCCTGTACCTTAGCGGATTTATGGGCCGGTGCGTTATCATGGAGTAATTTGATGCCGCGGATACCGGTGCGCGGTCTGCGTTTCTGATAGAAATCAACAAGTTGAGTAGGAACACTTTCTCTGTAAAACTTTCCAGTGACAGAACTACCTTTCGGGACTGGAATTTGAGGATTGGACCTTTCGAATCAGAGAATATCGCATACAACATGCGATTTGATGTTTTGCAACGGCGTGCAATGACAGGTCTGTCGCTTTCAGATGAAACCCAAACCTTATGTTTAGCCTTAGAATCGGGTTGAAAATGATAGATCCAGGTTTCATCACCTGTAACTATCTCTTCCAAACGACATGGGTCACATTATCATATTTTTTTTATAACTTGCGATGCAAGTCTAATCCAACTTTGTTTCTGCTCGTCAGTGAGCAAATGGGGCACCCAGCGCGCGCAGATCTTACGTTGCCCAAGTCGTTCACGTAAGATCTTCAAAACACTTGACGAATGAATGCCACTTGATTTTTCTATCTCTTGCACGGTATAACGTGCGTCTTCCTCAATTAACGTTTTCACAGAAGTGACGTTCTTTTCCGTCAAAACAGAAACCGGCCTACCCACTCGAGGGTCATTTTCAATTGACTCCCGACCATCATTAAACGACGTACCCACTTGCAAACTGTAGCATATTTTAAAGCACCATTCCAATAAACCTTTTGCAAATCAGCATAAATTTCCGTTGACGAAAACCCGAGGTGTGCTCGAATCTTACAATATACCCTCTGTTCAGGGATTTTTCCATCCATATTGAACGCTATATTTTACTATAGTGTATAAAACTACGTGTTGAAAATACCCAGCACAGAGCGCATGTGGACCTCGTGCGCCGCATACCGTGATACCGTTCGAGAGAGGAATGATTACGCAAGTTCTGTGTAAAAAAATCGTACAACTTCATAATCGCGTTACAATGTTACAGGCTTACTCTACGAACTTAAAATGTGTCCCTCGTAAAATGTAAATTAAAAAGAAAATTAAATTTCATTTTTGAAAATTCTTGAAGGTAAAAACTATTTCAGAATTCTCTACTTTCTAAGAAGCCCTGGCGATTTTCGTGAAATCTGCCGATACGAAGCGTCGTAGTTGAAACCATCATATATTTTCAAAAACGAAAATTTATTTCTCTAGTAAAACTTTTGATATTTTCATTTAATATTGAAAATAACATATTTTGACTTTTCTGAATAAAAGTGAAGGAGGACAATGGTAAATGGATTGCCTAATCAATGAACATTTCACAAAAAATAAATAAATAAAATAAATAAATAGTA
The DNA here is from genome assembly GCA_024699665.1 of Ostrea denselamellosa. Lineage (NCBI taxonomy): Eukaryota > Metazoa > Mollusca > Bivalvia > Ostreida > Ostreidae > Ostrea > Ostrea denselamellosa. Next base: position 832,809 of record JAMZEH010000007.1, on the reverse strand, counting down.
AATAAAATAAAAAATAAATAAAAACGACGCAAATGCAACATAGTTTAAAAATATATATTTCAACGATTTTATAAATATCAAGAAATGAAGCAACGATATGACACATGTATGTAAATAAATATATGAATAAATTACGTACTACTGTACACGCGTTTCAAATAGCTGTCACCCTTATAAATTACTAACATAGCGATGCACCAACCAAACAGAAATAGGACGTCATACACTTACATACAATGAATGAAACACAGGTAAACTATTTGGTAAAAAATATTATAAATACAAATCATCACTCTTAATGCTAGCAAGATTCAATCATCCGTATCACATTAGTGCATTCAGAGATAATTTTCTTACAAAACACTGGCACAGATAAATCTAGTTACCAAGATATGAACATGCAGAGATAATTTCCTTACAAAACACTGGCACAGATAATTCTTGTTACGAAAAGATGAACATACAGAAATAATTCTTCTTACGAATAACAACAATAATGAAAAAAAAAAAAACTGACGCATACACCGACAATTTTTTTAACAATAAATTGATGCATGCACACATAATTCTCCTTACAAAATATGACACGTACACAGATAATTCACCTTATTAACACTGGCACATATCCATATAATTATCTTAACAATAATTTCATACACGTAGATAATTCCCATCACAGGCATCAACAGATACAGAGATACATGGTAGAATGCGTGTACTTTATAAGAACTTGAGGTTTATATAAGATCGTGTTGAGCAAGTTTGTAGTTAATAAAATCGATAATTTCAATTCGTGTTCTTTTCTTCTTAAAATAATCTTTGTTGTTTTGCTTTTTAGAAAAAAATAGAACGAACAAGATCATTTTGTCACAATGATCAGCTTCCCGCTAAACTTGTTCAACTTTCACACTAAACTCCGTTATAATGGAAATAATTTTTCGCAGACACATTTGTAAAAGTAGAGCCAATATGTTTAAAAAGTCAATTATTTAAAAATATAATTTGAACAAACTTGTGGATGTTTCAGAATCTCAGTTATCTCGCTTTCATTATAAATGAACATTCTAAAATGTAACAAAACTCACACAAACAGTAATAATAAGTGCACAAATAAAGAATAGAAGAAATCAACCATAGAAATATGTAAGTGCAAAATCAGCCAATGAAAATATGCAAGTACAAAGAGATAACAACGAAAAGAAATAGATAGTGATAATGATATTTAAAAAAAAAGATGGAGGAAAAATTACAAAGGAAAAAATATACTGAAAGGAACAGGCGACTGTGATCTGAAGAGAGGAGCGTGGTGATGAATCAGATTGCACTGGTTGTACGTCTCCTGGCGAGGACCAGCGGATTATGACGAAAACCTCGGACAATGACGACGCACACAAGGATGAAACAGCAGGGGTCACTCAGACACAACAGTCAAAAGCAGAAACGTAACAGTGGGAGTCCGATCCACACAGAAATAAGAAATCCGCTCGCACTTACTTACATCAATAGAAAACGAGTACACAGTTCATATAGATTACGTCACGAGGACAAAGCGATGAAAGACAATTTTTGATTGGATAATCATTATCACAGATGCACATTAGCATCACATCACCAACGATGCGATGGGGACTTAGTATTTAATCTCCGGACACCTGTTTTCTCTTTAATTGTGTCGTTGATCACCTTTGATCAAGTTCTGGCATTAAACATCCCTAAATAAGCGCATTTTAGCGAGAGCACCAACTGAACCTTTAAGTATGTCTCCAAATGTCACTGTCTTGAATTTCGTATGTTCTTTATCAGATTGTTATGTCGTAAAATCTACAAGAAAAAAATAAATATCTCTGTTATGTCATGCATGTCGTTATTATCCTACATTAGCTATTTAACATCGATAAAATCGGTGAATTTTTAATATAGATACCTTCTTCATTCTAACTGTAACTTTTATTCTCAATATTATTCGGGCGTATATCTGTTTTATGGTCTTCGTTAATTGACAGAGGCGGATCAAAAATATTTTCAGTGGGGGTGGGGGGGGGGGGGATTGCAAACTTCAAAATAATCTGAATGTTACAGAATGTTCAACCAAATGGAGAGGAGGCTTATGATGGCGGTTGCAATCCCCGTCACCCAACCTCTATAGATCCGCTCCTGAAAACAATTCCACTCATTCAAGCAGGGCAAGTGGAGTGTTCGGTATCTATTATGTTATTACCAGTACTTACACAGTTAACTAGGACTTTGATGTATCTGGCCTGTACGAACCCGTCATCATCCATCTTGTTTATTTTACGTAAGAGTTCTAGAAATAAGCAAAAGATGAAAACAGTCAGTAAATATTGCGTAAACGCTTTGCATTCATGAGATATCAATAAATCACTTTGGAATGTCTACAATCTGAGAGAATATATGCAATAATGTCACCATAATTATGGCTAATGTAATTTTCATACACACTTTATCTTTTAAAAAAATCCATCCTTTATTCAATAAAAGATGCAATTTGCAAATATGTAAAGCAATAAAAGATGCAATTTACAAATATCAAAGCATATCAAAGATGAAACCATAGTAATAATACTGGTAATAATACTGTATTTACAAAAGCTTTCAGGTATTTGTACTGCGTGGATAGAGCTTTCTTATGTGTGCAGCACAATACCGCAGCTGTGTAAAACTTTAAAAGTCATGCAGATCATTCACAGACCATCATAATATTTCACGCAGGCCTATTTGCTGTGCATTACTCTGTGTATCTTTTAAAAATGAACAAAGTTGATGACAATTAGAATAATGTAGATCTGAAGTGACAAAATAAATCTACAGATATCCTGGAATGTATTAGAGCTACCAAGGCAAACTTATTTTACTCCACTGCTTCGAAAATTTTCATCGGAATTTCTCAAGCACAGGATGTGATGTTAAAATGATGCTTAACTAGTGTGTAGGCAAAGAGGCAGTTTGTGATCCTTGATAGCATTCCAACACCCCCCCCCCCAAAAAAAACCCCAAAAAACCCCAAAAAAACAAAAAACCAATGATTTATAGAGATGTCCCCACCCCCACCCCCACCCCCCCCCCCCCAAAAAAAAGAAAAGAAAAGAGTTTTCTTTTTTTTTTTTTTTTTTTTGGAGAACGCTGCAGATGTAGGAAGAAATTATTTGAATAGATTTGAATAGAAATTCATTTTTTAAAAATGCATTCTGGTAAATTCAAAGAATTTATTTGACGTGAGAAAAATATACGATTTTGATCATATATGAATGGGTTTTATTTATCTATTTATTTATTTATTTACTTATTTATTTATTTTTGTAGATTTTATTTCTAATATTGCATTCGCAGAAATAATCATTGTTACGATTAATTAAAATTGCTTATTTTTGTCTCTAGAGTTCTGATTCAAAATTTTTAAATAGTACCGCTTTAAGTGATTAATTAAATCTCCAAAAAAAGAACCTGTGGACAAAAAGACTGCGATTGAATGACAGTATTTCGGAAAGGAAATATTTGTCCTAGTCGCATACGGTGTTTTGTGAAATAGAACACTATGTATTATATAGTACTTGCCGTGGTTGCATTGGTGCGGTCTTGTTAAAACGCTCCCCACCACTAAAAACAAAATGAACGCTCCAGTCTTCAACATTCTGCTAGACAATAAACTCACCCCGTGGAGTGTAGAACTGTCGATTTGATAAATTTGATTTAACAATGAAATAGGTTATTATCTTCTATATATATACTATGCTGCGCCGCTCCTGTCGCGGTCTAACGTAAAACCACTGTCAGGGGGCGTCTATTTCCACTCGTCTGTGCCTTTCTTTATTCACAGATGGTCAGTTGGAGGTGTAGAAAGTCTTAATGCGTACGCAGTCACTAGTGTCATCTTAATCCAGATTTAAATTACAAAAGAATTGATGACGATAGATTTGAGAAGATCCCTCCTACCCAGCGAAGGTGTTACATTTTAGTCAAAATCAGCACAAATATCACAAACCATAGTCAACATCAGCACAAATACCGCACACCATAGTCAACATCAGCACAAATATCGCACACCATAGTCAACATCAGCACAAATATCACAAACCGTGGTCAACATCAGCACAAATATCACAACCCATAGTCAACATCAGCACAAATATCACAAACCATGGTCAACATAAGCAGAAATATCACAAACCATGGTCAACATAAGCACAAATATCACAAACCATGGTCAACATAAGCAGAAATATCACAAACCATAGTCAACATCAGCACAAATATCACAAACCGTGGTCAACATCAGCACAAATATCACAACCCATAGTCAACATCAGCACAAATATCATACACCATGGTCAACATAAGCAGAAATATCACAAATCAGTCAAAATCAGCAAATAAAAATGATATGAATTATAATTAAAATCCCCAAATACAAATGATAAAAGCCATAGTCAAAATCAGCAAATAGAAATAATATAATCAGCCCATACAAATCATACAAATATCAAAAATTCACATTTTCCTATATTCACACGTTGTTCTGTTTATTTTTGTCTCTTTGAAATTCGGAACACTGATGTGACAGGACGAGTTTTAAAGCTTATTCTGAAAAGTTTTGTTTTGTTTGTTTGTTTTGTTGTGTTTTGTTTTTCCATCTATGGCTCTTTTGCGAATTGAAAATGTAATATACTATCTATAAAAAAGTAAAAGCATTCTCTGTTGATCGGCCTGATGTAACCGGTCAACAGCGGATGTTTACTCCTCTTAATTTCATATATTTTTATAGATATTATGATATTGGTTAGTGCTCGTTATTTTCACTTTTCCATTAGTATGAATATCAACAACTGATTGATAAGAAAAGAAAATTTTAAACCGAAGAGGTCGAGTCGATTTTAAAAGGGAAAATATTACATCTACAAATTCTACGAATAGACATGGAATTTTATTAGACAGGGCAAAAGATTAGGATTTTTTCATAAGGAGTACTACTGCGTTTCCTGCATATTGAAAACAGCAGACGCTGGTAGAGAAAGAGACCTCATCTCTCCTTCAGAAGGGCAAACACGGACCCTGGGACTTACAAGAGATACAATCAGGTGCTTAGGAGGAGTAAGCATCCCCTGTTAACCAGTCACAATGTAATGAAATAGCATATAATTCAGAAGGCAATAACATTATTGTATGGGGATTAAACGTTTAAAATGAGATGAAATATGTACGGTATCTGTTGTATGAAAGCAACGAGCACAGCAATGTTCCTAAAGTCTTCAATTTCTACAGCGTCTCCACAGTGTGATTTAAAGAGTCCCGTGATTTAAAGAAAAGATATCAGTTCAAATGATGTCCATTTTATTTTTTGTTATCTGTATTGAGAAAAACGAAATGAACCATCAATGCGTCCATCAGTCAGTAATATGTATGTATTCAAACACAAAATTCAAATTTTGAATAATTCCGGAGAATTTGTATATCTAAATCAATAAAAAGAGAAGATTGGTATGATGGTAGATGGAGAGTATCTCTATCTGTATCATATACTTCATATCATCACCTACACTATTATATGTATTTTCTCAAATGACCCACGGATTACCTGATCGAGACATTTGCCGCACGACAGGTGTGACCGTCCATAAAGGAATGAAAATTCTCCTAGGCACCTGATTTCACCTTTGGTATGCCAAAGGTCTGTTTGCTTTGCTCTTAATTTTGTATTGTTTAAAGGAATCTTTAGGTTGATTACTGTTCGATATCTTCGCTTTTTATCCAAGAAATGTATAAAGTTTCGTGTTATATATGTACAGAGTCTGGTTGAATACTTGCTTGAGTTTTTTGTTCAAAACATGAATAAACCTCCTCCGATACAGCACAAAAATGTCTTTCAATACCTGCAACGTCGAACAAATCCCCAGTCTTTTTCAACGTGCACGAAATGGCGTTGCACTGAAGGCAACAGCCTAAGCACAAATAAATAAACTGAGATATGCATGCACGTCTTTAGCACTGTATTTTATCATTTTCCAATTTCATTGGATCATATATATATATATATATATATATATATATATATATATATATATAAGAGGAAACAATACTATGCAACAAAAACGCAAGAGAGAAGACTGGTCATTGAGTTGAATTAGTAGTTTGGCCCCAGTAACAACTTTATGGGGAGCAAGGTGCAATTCTACTATTACCGCATGCAAAGGACGAATTTTCCTCCTTCTTCGATGTCAACGATCCATGCGACCGTCAGCTATTCTAAAGTGTTCTCATCATTTTTTTTTAAAGTAACTATTTTCAAAATATTTTACTATGAGACAAAACAATTTTAGCGACCGTGCATTTAGTTTTGAATATAATAGCAGACATTCCTTGATTTTAAGATCAGAAATCTTAGTATTGATTTGTAAATAAACAATTTTATATTAATGAACTTAATTTAGTTTACAAAGCCAAATCAAATTAATGATATTGTTACCCTGATAACATATCTATAGACAACACATATGTACAGATATTATACAAAATATTTATAGACGTTGGGCTATGCATGTCCAATATCCACCAATTTTATTGATTAGTTATCGAAAATGCAAATGCAGAATAAAATCAAACAATTTTGTTGAATAATGAAAAGAAATATATATATATATATATATATATATGTGTGTGTGTGTGTGTGTGTGTGTGTGTGTGTGTGTGTGTGTGTGTGTGTGTGTCTTAATATTAGATACAGTGTAATGACTGTATGAACCGATTGTTGAACTTCTAAATTGCTACGCTTCACACATAGTAAATACCAATTAAATGTCGAATATCGCATACACATTTTGCACTGTAAGATATAATGATATAATCTTTAAACTTAGTCATTGTGTTCCATAACCGGCAAACAAATAAGTATGAATGAATGGAATGTGCACGAGAAGTCCTTTGTGAGAATGGCGGGTTCTTTTTAACAGCTGGTAGCGGAAATAATGTCTTCCTAGTGAAATCTATTTTTTGATTTTCACTGTCAAATATATCAAAGGTAAGACCTTCCGGGCTGAATATAAATGTGCAAGACGAAACATACTTCCCATATACAATGATTGTACATACAAATATGCTATCTCCATTGCTCTTGGTTTTAGAATATTCCTTGATGTGAAGATAGATTGAAATAACATCAGTTGATTTCATTTTAGTATGGAATGCCTTCCCTGTTAGTAGGTGGTGGGTAGGCTATTTGTATACGACAGGTGAGAAGAAAACTGACAGGTGTTTCTAATATTCTTTTACCTTTAAATTTATTTAATAGTTTTCCGATACTAAATGCAAATTAATAAAAAATATTTAAATCTTCGTTTGTCATTAAATATAAGGTTGAAAGAGTTATGAATACGGGTGTAGATATCTTAAATTACTCAAATTCCTCTCCCTGCCCGAGTGGTAACAAGAGTTATATTTTATGAGAACATATTTACAATCGTTTTCCAATATTTAAATTTTACATTATATACGATTGTCAAGTTTATATCCAAAGACGACTGATATGTTTGAAATCAGACGAATGTTTCTATATTAGAAGATTAATTAGCAGTTTCCTTGCGAGTGTGTTTACCTCCCCATTTAACGATCTAAGGAACACACTCCCCTTAGATGCTTACAAATCCATGGAGGGGTTTTCCCCATCATATATTGTATGGTTTCAACCCACTTATGATTCGTTTTGTGTCCAAATAAATAGCTTTTGATTCTAATCATGCAAGAATTCAAACATTTATCAAATACGATCTAACATTGATAATTTGATTGAGTTTTATAAAGCATAGATTTTTATCAATTACTGAGAAGCGCGGGAAAATCCAACACTGGAACGGGCAATCACTACAGTTTCCCTTGTTGACCAGATTTCTAAAAATATGAAAATATATCATATGGGTATGAAAATAATAATTTTGTTGACTGTGTATTAAGACATTGCTATATTGGCTGGCTATGTGCCACCGTCATTACACAATTATTAACTTTGAAAAGATAAAGTGCTAGAAAATAGACAGTACAAACAGGCACTGGGTTACCGAATGTAGTTCATCAAGTCTGTCTCTCCATTCCATGGCTTCGTTTCACGTTTCAGAAGTACATTGTATGTGTTTATGTCGCTTCCAAAATTGGAGACCTTGTTAGTTTTAGGTGATTTCCCCACACTATGCGCGTTGCGTCATAAAGTGAGGGGGTTTTGGTATCGTGATATTGCCTACAGTGGTAGACGGGATATGGATATTTAAGGACAGCTTCGGGACTGAAACAGTTGCTACGTTCAATTCATGACTGATATCTAGGGCGAGCGGTGCTTAAACTCACGGCTTCCGATCCCGATCCAGAACACAGAGTTCCAGATAAGGTGTTGAAGGTTATCCTCTATCAAATGCATTATTACGTATTGTCATTTCACTTAGTCTACGTTGTGTTGTATTTACATGTATGCGCATGCGTAAGCATAACATACATTTTATGTTGACATTAATTCTTGTTCATCCATTTTTGTATATATACTTTAATCTTGTACAATGTGTAGCTTTTGGTAAACAACAATATATTTCTGTTGGTTATCTGCACTTATTCATAAATCGATCAAAATACGCCACTGAAAAACATAATTGTTCGTAACTATAATATTGTTACAGCTTTTTGTTGCCTCAAAATTGGTACCATTTATGTTTTATATTAAAATGAATAAAAATGTAAATAAAAGAAACGTCTTTCAGTTTATATATATATATATATATATCGAGTCACTTTACACACACATCTATTTAATGAAGCTCTAGCGGACTCTGTCGGCGTGAAGAGGTTCGAGGTATGTTTTATCATATATTTTTAAAAACTGAATTAAACTGAATCAATGTCTTAACTATATGGTACGGACGTATTTACTGTAGTACACTTGCACGTAAAGTTCACGTAAGTCTCTTGACACGTGAATATCATGTTAAGCGTTCACTTGCATTCCAAATAAAATTCACAGGAAAAGCTAAGCTATTAAGATGAATTTCACATAAACAGCGTCACACAAGCGAAATTCAAATCAAAGCATTTTCTGGAGTTTCCAAAATTTAAGATGAAATTCATTTTTAAAAAACCCATTTAATAAACATTGGATAATACAAAGATTTTTTTTCCGTGGCCAATTCATATCTGTAGCTAAAAAGGGATTCTTATGCATAGAAAATAGAATGTTGAAAATCAGAATTCACTTACCAAATGCAATTTATTCATAATGAAGTTCGTGTATTTAATTTACAATCACTTGTCACTACATAATATTTGTATGAAACAAATCATTATACATCTCTGGGACCTAGTGAAATATTCTATTTATCACACAGGCGCTCGACGTTCTAAATATTATCTATAATTAAAAAAATTGTCTTCCTGTAAACAAACTATTCACAAGGTGTGTCACGCCGTCGTGTTGGTTTTCAGTTTCACTATCTGCATCGCTTGCAATTTTCGACAAAAAGCTTGATATAGAATCATAACTGGACTCCTACCCTTTAGAAGCAACTCTGTCAAAGTCTTGCCTCTCACATCGTCAGGGTAAACTGGCAATAAAGTCGATTTACTGGCTATAATCAACCGTCAAACACCGTCTACTGCTTCTCAAATGCGAAAAATTAGTAATAGGGTGACGGATGTTGACAAAATTTCGGGATAGCCCTTTTTCATTGGTCGATAAAATTAAAAACAGCATATATTATAATTAGCAGTAAATTTAAATATGTTCTAGATCATGTAGATAGTGACGTAATGGATCTTGTGTCTATACTATTTAATTTTTAAACGTCAAACATGATAACTTCACTTATATTCATGTATTCGTTGTATCAAAATTAGTTGAAAGTAAATGTCATAGGTAATAAGGAAATTTCACAATCACGCGCGTATAATATACAGGGGCACACTCTCCAACGTTCACAGTGACATTTATACACCCAGATGTCCTCTCCTGCTTATCTGTAAATTTTCAGTGTTGTCACAAAGGCTGACAAAGCTTGGTTGGATTCAAAGCCAAAAAAAAGGGGGGGGGGGGCATTTCCAATGTTGTTTTGGCATTGCGATAGATTTACCAAACTTTGCCAGCCTACCACAAAACCACGCAAATACGCCAGAATTGTATTGTTTGCAGGTTTGCACACTACCCTACATTCAGTGTCACTCCCCTTTTCCCCGCAAAGACGTCAGACAGTACATTAGAAAGTGAAATCTCATTTGCATAATTATGTCAACTTTCATCCCCTTATTACCAATTTTTCGCATTTGAGAAGCAGTAGATGATGATTGACGGTTGATTATAGCCAATGAATGGAATTCATTTCCCGTTCACCATGACGATACGAGAGGTATAACCTAGACAGAGTTGCTTCTAAAGGGTAGGAGTCCAATTGTAATATTATATCGAACTTTTCGCCAAAAATTGCAAGCGATGCAGCTGGTAAAATGAAAACCAAGATGGCGGCGTGATATACCTTGTTGATAGTTTGTTTTGCAGGAAGAATTTTTTTTATTATAGGTATTTGAAACGTCGAGCGCCTGTGCTTCATCACATTTTCAGAGTTTGAAAATCATTATTGCCATGGTTATCAACTTTGCTCTTGAACTACGGTTATGTATAAAAGTGAACTCTAGCATCGTAATGTCATGTGCTGCTGCTACTATCAGTTGCCTAGGTGGAGTAAGCATCCCCTGTTGACCGGTCAGCCTATATCTTGATCAGGTAAATGAAATGCATTCATATCAACTGTATGTCCGATGAACATTAATTATAAAGTGCGGTAAAACAACACGAAAACGTGGGGAAAAAAACGAATCTCACACAACATTCATAATCCACGAACCACCATAAAAAAAGTGAGAAGAAATATAAGCAGTCTCACGCAGTACTCACCACCACGGGATGGACAAGAACAGTGATGAATCATTTTGTAAAATTAAATCTAAAGGTGAAGATAACTAACAGTATTCTATCTCGTGATTCCTATAACTAATACAAATCAGAGAGATGGGCAAACAAGGACCCCTGAACATATCAGAGGTGGGATCAGGTGCCTAGGAGGAGTAAGCATCCCCTGTCGATTGGTCACACCCGCCGTGAGGCCTACATCCCGATCGATCAGGTAAACGGAGCAATCAGTAGTTAGAATCAATGTGCTAAGAACGGCCTAACAGTTGGTATGAAACAGACAGCATGGAAAGTTGTATTACTTCCGAATAAAACCGCCAGTTCCTTATATTCTAATTTACTAAGAAACAAATTGATTCCGTCAACATAAGCAACATTTTTCGTCACAAACATGTTCAGCCTTGCATTCCAGAATATTTAAAGTTCAAGTACACACCTTGTATTTCCTACAAATATACTACCAATATTGCAAGCAGACTTTGACTCCAAGTAAACTTTGCATCTCTATTATAAATTCTGTCGGATATTATGCCAAACAATGGACTAGATCTGAAAAAGATACGATATCGGAATGGATAAAAAGTATAAGAGGAAAATTTAATCCCGTATGTCAAAATAAAAATGTGTACCATCTATCCTTCTGTGTTTGGTAAACCAGAAGTAATAAAAGAGTTAGATGGGTTATATGAGGTTTATATATGTTTTGGTTCCAGCTGGCAAAGCTTGAAACAACATTGTATTTGCTTGTAAGGCTCATTATTACAAATGCATTGTAAACGAACTTCGCATTAATTCCACATATAATAATCGCACTTATACTCCAACTGCTCTTTCAAGGGGCTTCTGTGGCCAAGTGGTTAGGGCACTGCGCTCAAAATCACAAGACGTCTCACCTCTACTCGGCGCGGGTTCGATTCTCGCTCGCGCCGATATATGAGAGAAAGTTTGCCAGTTTACTTTCGGAAGGTCGGTGATCTCTTCCCGGGTACATTGTATCTGGGTCCTCTCCTCCATCTACAAAAACTGGACGCCACCAGATAACTGAAAAATGATTGAATGTAGCGGAAAACAATAATCAAACAACCAACTGCCCTTTCAAAAGATCAAATTCTTCATAATCATGATTCAGTTTTAAACATATCTAATATCTCAGTTCATAGACTGGATGAAGATGAGTTACCGTGCCTATACTGTATTATGAAACACAAAAGCCTTAAAGAGATACATTGTTTGAGCCATTAAATGTTCTACCAAGCTCGTATCTTTCCTCCTCATGAAAATGTTAACTACTGTGAAAGTGAAATTTCAAACGTCCTGTGTCACTACATATTCCAAAAGTGGTGTTAACCAAATGTGGATTCTAAAACATTATAAAGAACTTTTATTGAATTTGAAATCACAATACTATTCTCAGATCAACATTACTAAAACGTATGACTTTACAAGACTTTACACGACTGCACCTCGAGATAAATTAAGGACGAGAATTTTTGACATCACAGACAGTTGCTTAATCAACAAAAATGGTAAAAGGAAATATTTATATCTAGTGATCAGTCATCAATAATATATATATATATATATATATATATATATATATATATATATATATATATTGTTAAACACCACACTGACTCCACGCACAAGTAATCTGAAGTTGATAATAAAAAGATTCTAGATTTTGACATTGACAATATTTTCGTAGTCTTTAGTGATCAGGTCTTCCAACAGTCTGCCGGAATTTCCATGGGCACGAATTGTGCTCCTTTGTTAGATGACGTGTTTTTATATTCTTATGAAGCAGAATTCATACAAAAGCTTCTACATAGGGACCAAATTCTCTTGCTGTGGTCTTCAGTTCGGCATTTACATATATCGACGACGTTTTATGTAATAAAAATATGTCTTAACAATGATCATTTTCATTCATATGCCGATTCAATATATCCAAGCGAACTTGAAAAAAAAACCTCACAGAGTCTTCCACATTTGTTTCGTACTTAGATATTCTATTGAAAATATATGCTGACGGCAAACTAAACTAACTCAACTTCATGTCAAACGGGTTGATATAAATTTCTCTATCGTCAACTTCCCTTATCCACGTGGCAATATCCCATCATCACCTCCATATGGTGTTTATATCTCTCAAATGATTCGATCTGCATATGATTAATGTTTAAATCAAGCCAGGCTACGGACACACAAGTTGATGTTACAGGGGCTTCTACTTTTTCGTCTTAAGTCAGCATTTCGTAAATTCTCTGGTCGTTATAACGATCTTGTATGCCAGTACAACTTTGTACTAGGTTAAATGCTGTCTGACATGTTTCATACCAATTGGTAGGCCGTTCTCGGTGGCAATTTATCCGTTTATCAGATCAAGATATGGGGCTCACGGCGGGTGTGATCGGTCAACAGGGTGCGTTTACTCCTCCTGGGCACCTGGTCTCACCTCTGGTGTGTCCAGGGATCCGTATCTGCCCATATCGCTCTGATTTGTACTCCCTATAGAAATTGCAAGATTGAGTAGTGTTCGTTTTCTTAACCTTTTCATAATTGAGATATACAACGTAAAATAGACAAGAATCACCTTCCCGACATTGGAGTTAAAATGATTTTTTAAAAAATTGACGCCAGTTGTTGACACTCCTCGTAGGCACAGGATCCCATGGTTTGTCCAGTGGTCCGTGTTTGTCCAACTCTAATGTTATATTCCTTACGGGGGTTTGGAGATTGATCACAATTTGTTATCTTCACCTTTTCCTCATAACAATTTAAAGAGTCATAGCAAGAGTAATGTCCTTTCTTAAACTATAGTCAGGATAATTTATACCATAATATTAGTGATTAATTAAATCTGCATTGGCTTGCTAGCAACTTCTCGGGGTTCTCCTTCCATTCATTTATCAATTGTAAATGTAGATATATGTCCTTTAAATAATTGCAATGGTTTTGCACTCTTGCAAACGGACGTAGAACAGCAATTTCACTAAGTTAAGTACTTGCGAAATATACGAGAGACACAAGCATATAAGTACAAAGAGACAGTGTTGTTCATAAAAAAACAAATATACAAAGCCTCCGTGTAGCGGTTGCCAGTTTGAATCCGAGGTATTTTGAACAACAGACAAAAAGGTCAATCATGTTATGCAAGTGTACACAAATGAATTAAAAGCATGAGTGGTTCAATGTGTATTTCCGATAAGAGTACACTTACACGAAGCGGGCTTTACAAGAATACTTAACCCCAGTGATGTAAGTCTTTAAATGATTATATAGAATTACTTTAAAAACCGACATCATTATTTTTCCCTGTTATGAGAAGTCATTTGCGTGGAAAATAAACTACAAGGAATTTCCTACACTCGGGGTAGTGTTTGGAATGTTAAACCACTGAAATTGTGTATGTCCAATTTAGCCCAATGGTTGCAGTACCCCGGGGTCATGGTTATTTTAGAGCTTTATCCCAATCGTAATCATGCACACATGTTGCCTCCTTGTACAGAGGCAAAAATATTTTCTAAGATGTAATAAAAAGGCGAAGTAACGAACAGTACTCAATCTATAGAAAATACAAATCAGAGATGTGGGCACACAAGGACCCCTGGATATATCAGAGGTGGGATCAGATACCTAGGAGGAGTAGGTATCCCCTACCGACCGGTCACACTTGCCGTGAACCCTATATCTTGATCAGGAAATCGGAGTATTTTATAATCAAAATCGGTGTGCAAAGAAGGGCCAAACTGAAAATAATTGGGAAATTAGATCACCGACATAAAGGAAACCAATCAAAGTACATTCCCCACAAAGATGGAGAAAAACAGTTGCATTATATAATAAACATACAAAGTATATGAGTCATACATCATTTGCATGTGGTGTGACACGCAAGAACGTTGACTGTATATGACAATGTTTTGCAAGCTACAAAAAATAAATTGATGCTACAGAGGATTCAGTGCATTTTTATTTTTTATATTTAGCACTTCGCAAATTTGACGATACGATATGTCATTCAGAAGAATGTTGTCGGATACTGAATCGGCGATCCGTAACTTCCGTTACGTTAACCATAAATGGCGGCGTCCGAAAATGATACGTTGTTTTATTCGTTTCATTAGATTTATCCATTTGATCCCGTGGGGATCCGGGTTGTTAGAATAGATCCTCAGTACCCCTTGCTTGTCGTAAGAGGCCACTAAATGGGGCGGTCCTTCGGATGAGACCACAAAAACAGAGGTCCCGTGTCACAGCAGGTGTGGCACGTAAAAGATCCCTCCCTGCTCATAGGTCATAAGCGCCGAGCATAGGCCAAAATTTGCAGCCCTTCACCGGCAATGGTGACGTCTCAATATGAGTGAAAGATTCTCGAGCGGGACGTTAAACAATATTTAATCAATCAATCAATCCGAGGTTTAACCAGTTATTGAGTCCCCATGCCATATTCAAAGCAATTTTGAAGCAATTGGTTTCGACAAACTATCATACTTTTCCAATTTAACACATGCTATTAATGTGATGGCTTTAACTTTCAACGGTGATAAGTGCCATCTTTATTCAATGTGACAAATGATGACTGTAATTTAAACTTGTGAATATGACGATGTTTCCGCAGTGGTATGTGCCAATCACCGAGCGTCGAGGATTCAGAAATCATATAATCATATGCTACAAAAAATTGAGGATAAAGAGCCGTGACTAATCTCTTTAATCCTTCAAAGAGTTAGGGTTAATTGAGAGCACGACAAACTCAGGAACATAGACTCAGATGAGATCAGGTGCGTAGGAAGAATAAGAAGTCCAACCCTAAACCCCGAAGACCGGTCACACCATATTATACATTGGGTTGTTAGTCTGCCGCCCTTATGGTCAGTAAATATCAAAATATGAAGTAGATATAGAAGATTTCATGGTGTGTGTTTATCACTGCGTTTCTTGGCACCAATGGTATGTACAGACGCCGTGGTTTGCCCTACCGCTTTACAGGATTTACCCTATAGCGGTGTTTTTTAGGGAGGGGGTGCTAATTTGACTTATTTTAGTGGATAGCAGTCCGCTAGAATCTTAATCACTAAATGTGTACCCTTAGATATAGCGCTGAACGCAAGACAGATAACCTGGATCATTCGCAGTGGCTTTAATTAGGCAGGGATTACTAACGTACTGAAAACTTATCTGGAAAATTGATTGGTTATATATTGTTTAATGTCCCGCTCGAGAATCTTTCACTCATATAAAGTTGTCACCATTACCGGTGAAGGGCTGCAAAATTTAGGATTAAGATCTGCGCTTATGGACTTTGAGTAGGGACGAATCTTTAACGTGCCACACCTGCTGTGACACGGGGCCTCGGTTTTTACGGTCTCGTCCGAAGGACCGCCCCATTTAGTCGCCTCCTACGCAAGCAAGGGGTACTGAGGATATATTCTAACAAGCTGGATCCTTACGGAGACATCTGGAAGATGAACGTCCCCTGTCTACACCAACCGAAAACTGTTGCCACACTAAAACACTACTGATGATATCAGGGTTACTCAAGATCTGATTTCGTACATTACAAAATCATTATGATTCCTTCTCTTATGTTTCTGTACATATCTACGATACACGGAACATTCTCCTATTAAGAAGGTAAAAATCGAGTACTGTATAAGATATTTTGAAAATCTGTGTCCGCCAAAAAACATTCAGCCCAAATTATTGGCATACCTGTGACCAGGCAAAACGCCAAATGTTACACCCGCTAAAATAAACTCTCTATACAGTGTGAGATAGGTCACTGTTCAATGAAAAGGCTAAGATAACGAACAGTACTCATTGTCATAATTTCTATAGAATGTACACATCAAAGAGATGAGCAATCACGGACCCCTAGATATATCAGAGGTGGAATTAGGTGCGTAAGAGGAGTAAGCATCGCCTATCGACCAGTCGCACACACCGTAAGCCTTGATCGGGTAAATGTAGTAATCCGAATAACAATCAGAATCGGTGTGCTAAGTACGGTCTAACAATTGTTGTTAAACAGCATTTAACTTAATGGAAGGATGTTCTGACAAATTAAATCGTTATAATGATTACAGTTAATTTGTGAAATGCTGACTTTAGACGAGAAAGTAGAAAACCTTGTAAAATCAACTTGTTTGTCATTAGCCTAACTGGATTCAAAATCTAATCAGATGTAGAACAGCTCTTGTGTATCGATTCTACACCATATGCAGGTGATACTGGAATATTGCTACATAGATAAGGGAAGTTGACAATGGAGAAATTGAAATAATTCCGTTTGTTGCCTAATTGAGTTGGCAAGTTGTCGTCAGCATTGATTTTCAATAAACTACCTAAGTTCGAAGCAGATCTGTAAGACTTTTTGTTGTCTTTCATTACATGTTCACCTGGATATATATTCGATCTCTTCAGTTTTCATTGATTCGACATTGAATAAAGTGGAATATTCCTAACAGATAAAATATTGTCGATGTATCTAACACCTGAGATTCAGGCCATAGCAAGAGATTTCGTAAATATGTGAAAAAACTATCGATTTCTATCGATCAAACATTTTTAAAAAAAAACAAAAAAACATTTTGCTACATCTTTAGCATTACACTTGTCACCTGTGATGTACATAAATCTTTGATTAAGCTAATTTGGAATGAGATACTGGTAGAATGTGTCAAAGGAATTGGACCATACGAAGACACAAAATATGCCCATTCATTTCTCTGCTTTAATTCATTAAACCTTTCTGAAATGACAAAGTATGAAATTCGTAAACTTAGTAACACGTATTTATTACCATGGTAGAAAAAACTGATTGTCATGTTTAATTAACAAACACTGTGCAATGGATAAATAACAATGTATTTGCTAACAAATAAAACATCGATAACGACCAGAACTTGATCCTATAATGTTAGAAATGAGTTTCACCAATGAATAATACTGTTGAATGTTGGCAGTAAATACATACAAAAAATAATACACCAGACAGCAAAGGAACACACTATCCACGCCTAATCTAGAAAATAATCTTTAGGTATGTTGTTGTCCAATTCGACTTCTTCGCAGTAGTCTTCGAAACCGATTGATCTTTTTCGGAATTTGAAAAACCACATCAACTAAACGAGATATCTGTAATGCAAAATAAGAAATTAATTTGAATTGCAAGTCACTGATATTCATCTCTCTCTCCCTTCCTCTCTCTATCCCTTCCTCTCCCTCCCTTCCTCTCTCTCTATTCCTTTCTCTCTCTTTCTCTATCCCTTCATCTCTCTCTATCCCTTCCTCTCTCTCTCTCCCTTCCCTCTCTATATATGCCTTCCTCTCTCTCTCTATCCCTTCTTCTCTCTATCCCTTCCTCTCTCTCTATCCCTACCTTTCTCTATCACTTCCTCTATCTCTCTCCCCTTCCTCTCTCTATCCCTTCCTCTCTATATATATGCCTTCCTCTCTCTCTCTCTCTCTCTCTCTCTCTCTCTCTCTCTCTCTCTCTCTCTCTCTCTCTCTCTGATACAGGCATACCTTTCACTTACTCAGTGGTTCATTCTATTGCTTAATGAAAGGTCAAGAGGAAATTGATCTAATAAATTAGAACGGGAATACAAAATGAAGAGTAGAACACGGACCCATGGACACATTTGATATGGGATCGGGTGTCTATGAGGACTAAGCATTCCCTATTGACGGGACACACCAGCCATGTATCCTATATATTGATCAATTAAGTAGAGAATTTCCATGTAAAAAGCCTAACACATCAGAAAGCATCCAACCTGATGACATTTCATTTTTCCAACAAGAAAATAAGATAACAAAGACTTTGCAGAACGTTGTCTTTAAATGAATCTGTTGAAATGCCTGTAACTTATTTGTCAGTATCCTGCCTCCATTCACAAACTAATCATATGCGGAACACGCTATTGCATAACGAGTCAGTTGACAGACATAAACACCATATACAGGTGGTAATAGAAAATCGATGCATAGTATGAGACGTTGACGATGAACAAGCTGAATGTGTCCCTTTTGGAATCAAACTGAGACGTGTATTTGCCATTTCAATAAAAAAAAAAATATCCAAGTATCAAGCAAATGTGGAAAACACAGGGATTTTTTTATTTCGAGTTCACTAGAATATATCGAATTAACATATGACAGAAAATGAGAAATGCGTTTAGATTAAACATGGGGCCGAGTGATTAGAGCACTGCGCTCAAAATCACAAGGTCTCTCATCTCTAGTCGGCACTCGTTTAGTTCTCGCTCGCGCCGATATATGTGAGAAAGTTTGCCAGTTTACTTTCGGAAGGTTGGGGATCCCTTCCCGGGCACATTGTGTCTGGGATTTCTCCTCCACCAACAGATAAACTGGACGCCACCAGATAACTGAAAAATTGTTGAATGTGGCGGAAAACAATAAACAATCAGAATCAATAGATTAAACGTTGTCGATATATTCAAGTAGCAAGTTGAAGGCCACAGCAAGAGTTTATTCTTCTCATGTAGTAGCTTTTGAACAAATTCTGTCTCGTAAGAACACAAAAGCAAGTCGCCTAACAAGGGAGCACAATTCGTGCCCATGGAATACCAATATACTGATGCAAGAGATTCTGTAGATATTGTCAATGAGGAATTCCAGCATCTGTTACATATCAATATATATAAATGTGGAATTGAAGTCCACAGCAAGAGATTTTTATCTTCTCATGTAGAAACGTTTTAATGAATTCTGCTTCTTAAAAATATAAAAACAAGTCAGCTAACAAAGGAGCACAATTTAAGTCCATGGGAATTTCAACAGACTGTTGGAATCCCTAATCACCAAAGACTACGTATGAATCGTTAATGAGGAACTCCGGCATGATTTTAATATTGAATTCAGAGTACTTGTGTGTAGAGTCAGGGAGGTTTTAATTGTTTTGTAAATTTTCAATGATTGATCACAAGATATGGATGTTTACTTGCTCATTTTGTCTACTGAAGATACAGCTGTATATGATGTCAAAACATCTCGTCTTTAAATTATCATGAGGCAGATAAAATGTTGAGAAGTCGTACATTTTGATGCCGTTGATTTTTGATAAAGTTTGGAAAAAAAATATAATTTCAAATTCATTAAAAATTGTATGGATATATTGTGGGTTTTTTTATAAAGACTTCATCACATTTCCTTTCTACGGCTAAAAATTTTTCCTTCACAGAAATTAATAATTTCGTAAGGGCTTGATAGAAATTAGTCTGGATCCTTGGGTGTATCTCTGAAAGCCTTTGTGTAACGTTTTAGAATCCCGTGTAGGTAGGGAATCCCATTGATCTAGATATTGTGTTTAAAAATGAAACGTGATTTTGAATAATTTCTTCTATTGAAGATGATCTATCATTAATGATACTCACACAATTAGCCAACAATTTCAGATCATCTGGTCTTACAACATCTCCCCTGTCATTAATTTTCTTCAATTTTGCTGGAAAAAATAAAAATCATTGAAATACAATCTACTATACCAAAAAGTAAAGTTATATCGATGGACTGATGCTATTAAAGATATGTAATACATAGAGTGCGATGTTACTGTTGTGTCAGAGGTACGGGGCGGCGCTCAAGACGAGAGCAACATATGAAGACCAGCTCCGTCTTTTATCTCTGATACGGCAGGAAACGAAACTTTTACATGAAAAGTTTGTAGATAACTAATAGAGATCAATCTCATAATTCCTATGAAGATTACACATTTACGATCAAGGTAGACACATACCCTCGGAACATGAGAGGTGGAATAGGGTGTCTGGGAGGAGTAAGCGTCCTCTGCTGACCAGTTACACTCTGTGAGGCCTATGTTGTGAGCAGGTAAAGGGGGTAACATTCCCTGATTAGAATCAGTATGGAATGATAAAGAAACAAACGGTCTAACAATTAGTATGAAATACTTCAGACAACTTTCGACCCGGTGATAGCGTGTGGCATAATACCGTCAAAATGTTTGGTGTATTATAAATACTCTTTTCCTCTGTAAACAGGAGCCACTTCAAGAAGATTTTTTAAAAAAATTGTAAACTTTATTTATTTTACGACGATTAGAAAACAAGTTCTACGACTTATGTTAATGCTTCTCGTTGACTCAGATTTCGGAGTGAAGGGGTCATTGGTGTGGGAGGAAACCGGAGTACCAGGAAGAAACCCACGTGTCCGAGTGGATGACCACAATACCCTCTCACGTACGACCACTGTCGATCCGAAGGATCGAACTCGGGTCTCAGCGGTGAGAAGCGAGTACGTTAACCACTACGCTACCCGGACTTGAAGAAAATGGGGGTAATCATATTTTTTTAGACTATGAAGTCTAAAATAACGAACAGTGATCAATCTCATAATTCGTATAGAAAGTACAAATCAGAGGAATGGGCAAAAACACATCCCTGGACATACCAGAGATAGGATCGTGTGCCTGGGAGTAAGCATCCCCTGTCCACCGATCACACCCACCGTGAGCCCTATTCTTGATTAGGTAAATGTAGTCAGGATTACTTTGCCAAGAACGCCCTAACAGTTAGTATGAAACACGTCAGACAGTCTATGGAGATTTTCGAATCGGCACAATAGATAATGTGAAAATGTTGCAACAAAATAAAATATGACAAACACAGCATAATTACATAAGGAGTAATTATGCTTTTTGGGATTTTTTTTCCTTGTAAGCAAATATTGACTTATCATCAATCAGAACCTGCGTCTGTGAAAGGCAAGTAAAACTGTGATGTAGGGGGACCAACCAAAACGGAACAGCTCGTGGTCAATGCTGGAGCTGGATTTCGCCACTTTCGTAGTGTCTGTTTTGTGGACCTTGGTCATGATAAGGCAATGTTTATTAAGTGTAGTATTGGTAAATTAGTACTAAAACATGACCAGAAAGTAACGAGCAAGCAGCATGATTAAAACGAGACGGACAAAGCGCATGATCAGAACGAGACGGGCAAAGCGTATGATCAGAACGAGACGGACAAAACCTATGATCAGAACGAGACGGACAAAACGTATGATCAGAACGAGACGGACAAAACGTATGATTAGAACGAGACGGACAAAACGCATGATCAGAACGAGACGGGCAAAGCGCATGATCAGAACGAGACGGCCAACGCGCATGATCAGAACGAGACAGCCAACGCGTATGATCAGTATGATATCTACATAAAAATGAAAATACAAAACATTGTGTCCATAGTTGCATACGCCCTCTTGAAAGAATTTTGTATCACAGATACAGCATATGCACTTAGACCTAGAGACTGTACATCGAAATTAGATGTCACAAATGACTCTCAATTTTGTAGGGGGGGGGGGGGGGGGGGGGGGGGGGGGGGTTATGAGGTTGATCACAGTTCTTTATGTTGTCTTTCATCCACTGGATGCAGTGTGTAATTTGTTATTACATATACATGTTATCTTCAATTGATTGATTGATTGTATATTGTTTAACGTCCTGCTCGAGATTTTTTCACTCACATGGAGACGTCACCATTGCCGGTAAAGGTTTTCATGTTATGTTCGATATTTGGTGAAATATATAAAGAGCATTGAATCATCCAGAGGTTCATGCATTAAAATAAGCTTCCTGATGTCATTAGGTTTACTGTAGTGTAACAGAATAAATATTCAACAATTATTTTATCATCCAATGAATATTCAGCACTTACTATATTATCAAATTGATCTTCGTTAATCACTATGTTATCAAATGAATATTCAGCACTGTTTACAATTATGGAATGCATATTCAGTATTTTTTATGTTACCAAATAAATCTTTGGCATGATTTACTTTATGAAAGAAATATTCAATATATCTATATTCCTAAATGAATATCTCTCCCCTCCCCTAGAACTTTTTTTTTTGTTTGTTTGATTGTTTGTTTGTATGGATTTTTACGTTGTTTGTTTTTTGTTTTTGTTTTTTTTTTTTTTTTTGTTTGTTTTTTTTTTTTATTTTGTTTTTTTTTTTTTTTTGTTTGTTTGTTTGTTTGGTTTTTTTTTTTTTGGTTTTTTTTTTGTTTTTTTTTTTTTTAATGTCTCATTATGTGAATATTTTTAAATAGAATCATTACTTAACATCATTATTACGTAACAGGGTTCACATTAATATTATCGCATTTTTGCAACAACAAACAAAATAATAATAAAATAAAAGAAAATCAAAAGAAAAAAAATGAAAAAGTACCATTACATAATGATATTTAAAAAAGAATATAAGAACATAGGCATATCTACAGAAACACGTATCCCCCCGCAATCATCGATGTACCTGGAAATGCATGAAAATAACTAGAATATTCTTAGGAATATGTAATTTTATAAGTATCTGTTTCAATACATTATGGTACTTATGAACTTGCTAATTCCTAGAAATAAAAGATGTATATATTTAAGGCAACAACGCGATAACGTATAAACACATCACGTACAAAGCAGGCCATCATCCAGAAACCCACAGAGCCGTATTTGAGTAAGTTAAGAACGTTTCAGAAATTTTCTCCCCAAAATTATTTTTTCATCTCCTCGATATGAAGAGTTCTAGTTTTAAAAGTTTTGGATTTTCTAATGTAGTGATATTACCAAATGTTTTACATTGGCATGGGAAGATCACCTAATCTGTAACGTAAGGGTCCCGGGTTCGCTACCCCATTCTTGCAAAGATTTTTTTTCTCTCCTTCTTCACTACAGTAATGCCCATTTATACAGTAGAGCTGAATTTACATTTTTACGTGCAACAACCAGGAACTACTAAAATCTGCTATATTCTAATTTCAAAACAGACATGGTAGCATATCCCCTCATTACGTAGAAACCGAGAAAAAATGCTCGTGAATTGTACGTGAAATTCAATTATATATTATACATTGTTGAGAAGCATCGCATATGTCCTTAATTTTTTTTTGTTTTTAATTAAGCATAAGCTTGATTTACGAATGCAAAAAAAGGAGTCGTGTCGTAATGCTCCTCACAAAATAGAAAAAGAATGAGAAATATTGCATCAGATATAATGTTTAACAATTTTAAACTGTTTTAGATTATAGTGTAATTTATGGACTCATTTAATCTTACTGATCTTAAAAAATATATGTTATATATGTTTGGTATTTCTGATATGATATGGCATTTTATTATGATGTAAAGTACTTTTGAACGTGTTTTATACATGAAAAAAGTGCTCAAGAAATTTGGTACATAATAATAATAATAATAATAATAAATGATTAGTATTTACACATATTTTTGTTCTGGCTAAAAAGATACGACTTTTTAAAATCCGTTTCATTGCACTGTGGACATTCGCCTTAAAATCAACCACGACTTTCTGAAACTGGGCATGGTACGCCCCAGCGGGTTTGATAATAATAATAATAATAATACTATAGTGTTGCAGACATATAAATGTTTTTATCTATCATTACTTACCTGTGTTACACGTGGAGCTGATATGCAATGTACACAAAACAACAAAACAGACCGTGACAAAGATTACTTTCATTTTGCTTCTATCTGAGAACAAACTAAATCTCAGACCTTTATTTACCAAGACTGAAACGAAGATTACGATTTTTTTTCGGGAGAATCGGAGTATATATACAGTCCCGGATCTATGTTGACATGGTAAGAGTATATAATTAGAAATACATGGTTGACATGGTCAGAGTATATAATTTTCATGAAGTACATAAACATCCAACTAGATACTGAACGAAGAGACAAACTATGTCGCTATGACAGCAGGACGCTATGCTGCAGACAATCGTGACTGAAGATAGGACACGCCCCCTGCTTACGAGATGGCATGTGTATATACTAACTCACCACACAATAATATAGAGTTAATCACCCTCTTGGATGTTCAGAGGACCAGTGATACCCTGAACATTAACTACACTTCCTGTTTTCTTGTTTCTTTAAAAGTCGTAGGTCACTATTTCGTTATGAAATCACATCATTTTCCATTTTTTTTATTTTCCTTTTTTATTTTCTTTTTTTCTTTAAAGATTAATTTTTACTATGAATTGAACATATTTTATTGACAAACGAGGGACGATGATTGAATACAAGATCTTGAAAACTTCGAGGGTCCTCCGTGCATGTACTGCTGATATACGACTGCAAGATATAGAAGAATTCGAATGTACATTAATAAAGGTAATGCCAGAGAAATGTATATAGGTATGTAAATAAACACAGTGAAATATATACAGGAAATAAATATGTACAAAAAAATACATATAAACCAAAACAAAAAACAAGGGGGGGGGGGGGGTGTTACAAAAATATGAATTTTTGCATTGTAGAAAACAAACTATTCATTTATCTTTAAGGTACCTATGTCTATCATTGCACACTGACTGACGTGATTACTAAATGACTTGAGAATCTCGTCCCTGCACTGTGTCCACATTCCTGTTGGTTGATTCACCTCGCGATCTTGTAATTTCCCATTCATAAAATTAGAATCATCTTCTTCATTCACAAACATAAAACATTTAAATCGATAAACTTGATCGTAAAATTCTATATTTGAAACATTTAAATGTTAATAGAGATAGTCTCGCGCGAAAGGTTCCCTTCAATGAATGTACGGCCGGCGTTAATCAACACAGATGTAAATAAACGAGACAAAACTGGATTATGAGAGTACTCCGCAAATATTTGATACACAAATCACAAATACCAAAGTTATATTTCATCGCTCTGACTCAAATTGTATGATTGATTTATTTTATTTTTTAGTTCTTTTCTAAGTACCAATCCAATTCATAAGAGAGAGAGAGAGAGAGAGAGAGAGAGAGAGAGAGGCATCTTGTTGTTTAATATGAATGTACGTTACTTTGATGAAAGTACAAGCAAGGAATCATTTTTACCTTCTTTATCCATACTTTTTTTTTAAAGGAAAAGGCTATATATGTATATTGATTTTATATAATGAGGCGTGTATCAAAGATTGTCTATCAACTTTCTCCAATGAAGAATAAAAGATATAAAATTTTGAAACTTTCTTTAAATAGATGTCATCATGAAAATCAAACAGGTAGATCGACGAGAGGTATAGGTTGAACGTAAATCAGCGTAGGATAATGTTTTTGTTTTTCCCTTTAACTATAAACAGTATTTAAACGATTTGGAACAAAATATTAGAAGTGAAAGAAAGGTAGACATTCCTTGTAATGATTTCCAGTCATGGATTGATTTCAATTTAATAATAATGTTTTTAAAAGAATGTAACCTAATTCGTGAAAGCCCCATTCTAACCCAAGAAACAAAACATAAACATATACTTAGGTGTTATATAACCAAATTATTTTGACATTGTTTTACATATTTTTCTCTTTCTGCTTGAAAGCACTGAGTGATGGTAATAGTTTGGATATAATCTTGATGATTTTTATACACATATTTTTTTTCTTCCATAGCATAAAGAATTAATTCAATTTAATTATCTGATTAGTTTTTAAATGCATACACTTTCCCTATTTAAATATTTTTGACAAATTTGTAATAAATAAATATAATAATAATAAAAAAATTAATGGAAATATTATTTATAAGATAATTATTATGTAGTGTGTTCTCAACACTATGTCCACGCTACACTTAGCTTTGTGTCTACATATGTACTGTACACAGATTTATGCTGTACACAAATAAACACAGAAACATATGCTCTACACAAATATATATACTGTACACTATTCTGTACACAAATATATATACTGTACAGTATTAATTTTTTGTTTTGCTTTCGATGTATTTACCAATTGTAATTATTGCCATTTCATCATGAATGCGATACAGTTGTGAACTATTCGCGTATGAATCTTGATGAATATAGTACGTCTATTTTAAAAGCTGGAAATTCCGACGATAGTAGAATGCAAATCACGCCTACATACTTTTGAAAAAGCGCATGAGTATGTTAGAATCGAATGTCGCAATTCATTCCCTCATGTATTTAAAAAAAAATAAGGAATAAAAATGGATGATAAAAACAAAAGTTTGTGTCTTAGGTATATACTATAAACTATTAAACATTTCAAATTTCATTTATGAAAATGATCCGTACAAATTTTCTGGTAATACTATTTGGGTTTTGGTTTGGTTAGTTTGTTAAGTTAAAGTAGGCACCCCTTTATCAGTTATACATCTGCACGTCTTCTCAAAGTCTTCTGTAAGTCTTATGCAAGTGTTCTGTAAGTCTTATGTAAGTCTTCTGTAAGTCTTATGCAAGTCTTCTGTAAATCTTCTGTAAGTCTTCTGAAAGTGTTCTGTAAGTCTTCTTAAATTCTTCTGTATGCCTTCTGCAAGTCTTCTGTAAATCTTCTGTAAGTCTTCTGAAAGTTTTCTGTAAGTCTTCTTAAAGTCTTCTGCAAGTCAGTGAATTTCAGTACATTTCCTTGTACGTCCATTGGACAAATTTTTATATGTACTTGATCGAGACAGAAGGCTCACGACGGTTTTGACCGGTCAACAGGAGATGCTTACTCCTCCTAGACGTTTGATCCCATCCCTGGTGTTTCCTGGGGTTCCGTTTCTGTCCTGTTTTGATTTTGAATTCTTTGGAGGAATTATGAGCTTGATCATCGATTATTTTATATTAACCCCTTTCGTGTAATTACGAAAGTCCATTATTTCACAGAAATGAAATAATATGATACTTATTAGAGTATTTCAAATATTAGTGGTGAGGTCTTATGAAATGTGAGATAACCGCGGTCGTTATCCGAGTTATGGCATGTTATTACTTATTGCGGGATAGTGTTATACATTTCAAAACTATTCTAAATATCATTGCGGTACTTGTATAGAAAATAAAAAGGACTCTTTTTCGTTTTAAACTCATATAACTTCCCTAGAATTTTACACTGAAACGTGCAACTGTCACAGATACTGTGAAATCATTATTGTTCGTGGGGGTTAATGTTCGTGAATTTCGTGGATACCTTTTACCAACGAATTGACATTCCCATGAACCAATTATCCTTTGCAGTAGCTTCTATAATATAATGTTGTATATTTTCAAAGTAACGGTAATCCTCAAAATTCCCCCCTAACTAGTAAATATTTGTCTACCCACGAACATTGGTCCTACACCATTAATTCAAATTGACGAGGCATGGTGAGGGTCATACTTTACATAAAAAGACTAAGATGACGGAACAGTACGTAATCTCGTAATTCCTAAAACAATACAAATCAGAGAGATAGGCAAACACGGAGTCCTGGACATACCAGAGGTGGGATCAGGCGTCTAGGAAATATCTGATATTTTTAGCATGTCAGTGGCGGATCTAGAAACGAGTATTTGTGGACTGCGGTCTTCTTATTGGGTGAAAACTGCCATTTATCAACGTTATCAATTTTTGTCGAAGTGTTTTGGGTAACAGTTAACGTGTTCACATCGGTAACCATTGCACTATCGCTAAATAAAGATTTGCTTGTATTTCCTCATAGTAAACATCATTGCTGATTAAAGTTAAACACATTCATTATTCAGAGTTAAACATGGTATTTAATAGACATTGAATACGGTGTTAGTCATAGTTAAACGTGTTGATAAATCTGAGGTAAGCATAATGGTTAATCAGGTTTAAACGTGGCCATTCATCAGATTTAAACGTGTTGATTACAGTGGATAATCAGAGATAAACATAGTCGTTAATCCGAGTTAAGCACGATAATTAATCCGAGCTAAAAGCGTTGATTAATCAGAGATAAACAGAGTGGTTTATCAAAGTTAAACAGAGTGGTTTATCAGAGTTAAACAGAGTGGTTTATCAGAGTTAAACAGAGTGATTAATCAGAGTTAAACAGAGTGGTTAATCAGAGTTAAACAGAGTGGTTAATCAGAGTTAAACAGAGTGGTTAATCAGAGTTAAACAGAGTGGTTAATCAGAGTTAAACAGAGTGGTTTATCAGAATTAAACAGAGTGGTTAATCAGAGTTAAACAGAGTGGTTAATCAAAGTTAAACAGAGTGGTTAATCAAAGTTAAACAGAGTGGTTAATCAG
This sequence comes from Ostrea denselamellosa, assembly GCA_024699665.1. NCBI lineage: Eukaryota > Metazoa > Mollusca > Bivalvia > Ostreida > Ostreidae > Ostrea > Ostrea denselamellosa. The sequence goes on along the minus strand of JAMZEH010000007.1, from coordinate 803,812 downwards.
AGTTAAACAGAGTGGTTAATCAGAGTTAAACAGAGTGGTTAATCAGAGTTAAACAGAGTGGTTAATCAGAGTTAAATAGAGTGGTTTATCAAAGTTAAACAGAGTGGTTAATCAGAGTTAAACAGAGTGGTTAATCAGAGTTAAACAGAGTGGTTAATCAAAGTTAAACAGAATGGTTAATCAGATTTAAACAGAGTGGTTAATCAGAGTTAAACAGAGCGGTTTATCAAAGTTAAACACGGTGGTTAATCAGAATTGCGCTTATTATAATTCGCTTCGCGGATTATAAAGCGTAAACTGCACTAAGATTATATCGTATAACATAAGTCAAAATTAGTTTCATTCCTTAAATAATTTTAAAAAGCTGCTATGTACGTGTGTAAATATTTTCAGTTTGTCTTCAAATTATGTAACAATATTCTCCACAGTTATATATATATATATATATATATATATATATATATAGATAGATAGATAGATAGATAGATAGATAGATAGATAGATAGATAGATAGATAGGTAGAGAGATAGATAGATAGATAGATAGATAGATAGATAGATAGATAGATAGATAGATAGATAGATAGATAGATGAACTAGAAATTAAACAAATACCACACAGTATTCCATATCTGCTTTGTACTAACATATTTTATTGAACGTAGATATGAACAGCAAACTAATAACACAACATTATGAAAAACGAGGTAACTTCATCTTATCCATCAGCAACTTCCCATATCTTTGTAGCAATATTCCAATATACTTTGACTCTCTGATTAGATATGTGAGAACATGTTCTACGTATAATCTATTTTTGAATCGCGGTAGCCTATTGACAAATAAGATGATGTTACAGGGGTTTCGTTCTCGTTTAAAGTCAGCAATTTTCGAATTCTACATATGGTCGTCCAGTTTGCAAATAAAACCTATTATTGGGTCAAATGCTGGCTGGCGTGTTTCAAACCAACTGGTCGACTGTTCTTTACATACCAATTTTGACTACCGAATAATCTGTTTATCGGTTCAAGATATACATTTCACAATAGGTGTACCGGTCAACGAGGGATGCTTATTCTTTCTACATACTTGATTCCACCTTTGGTGTGTATTGTGATCTGTGTTTGCCCTTCTCTTAATTTTGTACCTTTTATAAGTTTGATTGATCGTTTGTTTGTTTTACGTCCCGTTGAGAATTTTTCAATCTTATTGAGACGTCACCAGCTGTAGATGAAATACCACTTTAGACCTATGCTTAGTGCTCAGGGCCGTAGCAGTGAGGGTTCTTTAACGTGCCAACGCCTACCTTGATATGGGACCTCCGTTTTTAAGGTCATATCTGAAAGACCCGTGATTCTCACTTCCAAATGCCGAGCGTTTGGCGATGGAGCAATCACTATCTATTTTTACGTCTTAGGTTTCACGCGGTCATGCCACAAGTGGGGCTCGAAGCCATGATCTCCCGTTTACGACGCGAACGTTCTAACCACTGAGCTGGCTCGGCGGTGTTTTTTATAGAACTTATAAAATCACTGTTCATTATCTTCAATTGTAAAATTGATCATTGTTCGTTATCTTCACTTGTTCTGACAAAAAATGCGAAAAAAAGGTGTAAATCAAATGCAGTTCTAAATAAAATTTTGAAGAACATTTTAAAATATTAAAACACTTTCAAACATTAACACCTTCAAGTCGCCAAATCGAAACAGCGATGGTGTTTTATCTATCAAAATGCTCACTACCCTTCGTATTTTGATTCTATATATCGCAGTGAACGCCAAATAAACGACAACACCGAGATTTTCATATCCTCTTCATATACCTGGATATTCTGATGAATAAAGACGTTGATATGCAAGAGACTGCTCTGTATATGATGCTTTTTTTTAAATCGAGGCAAGGTACTAAGAAATAATTTGATGTTACTGTGGTTTCAACAGTCTCGTTTAGAGTCAGTTGCGATTATCCACCGGCAATGATGATGGTCTCATCCGAAGGACCGTACCATTTGGTGGCCTCTTACGACAAGCAAGAGGTACTGTTGTAACAACCCGGATCCCCACGGGGACTAAGTGCATTGTAGTATTAAGTCAATTGTATCCATATGCAGTCGACTCTTGCCAATGCAATTAAAACAATCAAAATGTATTCATACGCTATCGTCTTGTAGGGACCCGGATTAGAATAGATCCTCAGCACCCCTTGCTTGTCGTAAGAGGGCGTTCCTTCGGATGAGACTGTAAAAGCCGAGGTCCCGTGTCACAGCAGGTGTGGCACGATAAAGATCCCTCCCTGCTCAAAGGCCATAAGCGCCGAGCATAGTCCTAAATTTCGCAGCCCTTCACCGGCAATGATGACGTCTCCATATGAGTGAAAAATTCTCGAGCGGAACGTTAAACAATATACAATCAACCAACCAACATACAAAATCCTTAGCCAATTTCAAAAGTTGAAAGTTAATGAAATACTAACCTTCAATTTCAGTAAGTGGAAAACAGAAGGAACGCTGTCATTTTTGTGTCAGAAACTTTTGTTGTAAAATTGTGATTTACAATTTCAAACAATACGGTTTATAAACTTGTTATTGATGTTTGTGTGAGAAAACCTACACAGGAGCACGACGCGCAGTTCCCCCACTGTCTCCCTGTACACAAATGGATGCCTGTATAATGCTATATATTCAAGAGAGTCAAAATCTTTATTTCGAAAAAATCTTAAGCTTAGTTTTAACTTTATTAATGGCTATATTTTAAGTTACGTATAAAACTATCATAAAACACAATTTTACAACAAATACTAGTAATGCTAACACTGCTTTAACAAAATGTTGACCTTTGACCCGTTTATGTTAAATGGAAAGGTCAGTGTTTTTTATCAAGATATACAATACGTTGACACAGTATGGTGATACCAAGAAGTGTTATGATGAAAACCCGTCAATGTACAACCATTACAACTGTACTCAGATACAAGGCTTGTGTGGAATTAAGGGAATTTTTTTTTTTATGTAAAGCTTCTAAACTGAAATCAGAGTCTCCAGTATATAGAGGTTTGTCCTCAGTATATCTATAAACACGTTCTATATATTATTTGAGACGCATGCTTTTTTTTTCATGTTTACAAACTATTGTTATGACTTGCTGATACTTCTTTCATTTACTTTATCAGTGTAATATTTGTTCTTTATTTGTTATTAGTGTAATATTTGTTCTTTATTTGTTATTAGTGTAATATTTGTTCTTTATTTGTTATTAGTGTAATATTTGTTCTTTATTTGTTATTAGTGTAATATTTGTTCTTTATTTGTTATTAGTGTAATATTTGTTCTTTATTTGTTATTAGTGTAATATTTGTTCTTTATTTGTTATCAGTGTAATATTTGTTCTTTATTTGTTATCAGTGTAATATTTGTTCTTTATTTGTTATTAGTGTAATATTTGTTCTTTATTTGTTATTAGTGTAATATTTGTTCTTTATTTGTTATTAGTGTAATATTTGTTCTTTATTTGTTATTAGTGTAATATTTGTTCTTTATTTGTTATTAGTGTAATATTTGTTCTTTATTTGTTATCAGTGTAATATTTGTTCTTTATTTGTTATTAGTGTAATATTTGTTCTTTATTTGTTATTAGTGTAATATTTGTTCTTTATTTGTTATCAGTGTAATATTTGTTCTTTATTTGTTATTAGTGTAATATTTGTTCTTTATTTGTTATTAGTGTAATATTTGTTCTTTATTTGTTATTAGTGTAATATTTGTTCTTTATTTGTTATCAGTGTAATATTTGTTCTTTATTTGTTATCAGTGTAATATTTGTTCTTTATTTGTTATTAGTGTAATATTTGTTCTTTATTTGTTATTAGTGTAATATTTGTTCTTTATTTGTTATTAGTGTAATATTTGTTCTTTATTTGTTATTAGTGTAATATTTGTTCTTTATTTGTTATCAGTGTAATATTTGTTCTTTATTTGTTATTAGTGTAATATTTGTTCTTTATTTGTTATTAGTGTAATATTTGTTCTTTATTTGTTATTAGTGTAATATTTGTTCTTTATTTGTTATTAGTGTAATATTTGTTCTTTATTTGTTATTAGTGTAATATTTGTTCTTTATTTGTTATTAGTGTAATATTTGTTCTTTATTTGTTATCAGTGTAATATTTGTTCTTTATTTGTTATCAGTGTAATATTTGTTCTTTATTTGTTATTAGTGTAATATTTGTTCTTTATTTGTTATTAGTGTAATATTTGTTCTTTATTTGTTATTAGTGTAATATTTGTTCTTTATTTGTTATTAGTGTAATATTTGTTCTTTATTTGTTATTAGTGTAATATTTGTTCTTTATTTGTTATTAGTGTAATATTTGTTCTTTATTTGTTATTAGTGTAATATTTGTTCTTTATTTGTTATCAGTGTAATATTTGTTCTTTATTTGTTATTAGTGTAATATTTGTTCTTTATTTGTTATCAGTGTAATATTTGTTCTTTATTTGTTATTAGTGTAATATTTGTTCTTTATTTGTTATCAGTGTAATATTTGTTCTTTATTTGTTATTAGTGTAATATTTGTTCTTTATTTGTTATTAGTGTAATATTTGTTCTTTATTTGTTATCAGTGTAATATTTGTTCTTTATTTGTTATTAGTGTAATATTTGTTCTTTATTTGTTATTAGTGTAATATTTGTTCTTTATTTGTTATTAGTGTAATATTTGTTCTTTATTTGTTATCAGTGTAATATTTGTTCTTTATTTGTTATTAGTGTAATATTTGTTCTTTATTTGTTATTAGTGTAATATTTGTTCTTTATTTGTTATTAGTGTAATATTTGTTCTTTATTTGTTATTAGTGTAATATTTGTTCTTTATTTGTTATTAGTGTAATATTTGTTCTTTATTTGTTATTAGTGTAATATTTGTTCTTTATTTGTTATTAGTGTAATATTTGTTCTTTATTTGTTATTAGTGTAATATTTGTTCTTTATTTGTTATTAGTGTAATATTTGTTCTTTATTTGTTATTAGTGTAATATTTGTTCTTTATAACCTATAAGCAATACTGCTTTTGGAACTAAACAACACGAGATTATCACTGATACGTCATAACAAGTTCGCTGTTTCCCTTTCGTGTATCAAGAACTGGCGCTGGCAGTTTTATCGCCGCTGGGCTTACAAATTCCTACTCTTCGGGCTCGAGCTACATACTACTAGTAATATACGTCTGCTGATTTTTTAAGATCTTTAACTGGCCTCATTTGAATGCCTGTTTTGGGGGTTCATAAAGTGCTATACACTCTTTTTGTGGTGAATCGATTAAAAGACCCGACTTTTTACTATGAATGGCATCAAGGTTTTTTTTATCAATGAATTTTTTGTCATATAACTCTCTTTAAGCGCATCGTGGTTTTTATCAATGAACTTTTTTAGCTCTTTCAAGTGCATCTAAGGGATTATTTTCCGGATGTTTTCTACTTTAAACACAGTGGGGAAATGAAATGTTAAACAAACGATGCAAATAACAAGTACAGTTATTTGCTTTTAAATTATTCCCGATCGTTGAAAAATTGCATAATGTGTGGGTGACTGTTTAATTTTCCACTCTTACAAAAATGCAAATCGAGTTGCTTTTAAAATCTTTGGGTTGGAGGAATTACTAAACAGAATTCTGAAATATACATATTTACCGAGGAATTCACCGAGGGTCACAAGTACTCAAAGGTCAATCTGCTCAGGTCTGGTGAAAAGCATGCAATAAATAAAAAAAAAATAAACGAAGAAGTATGGATGTATGTATGCGTATATATATATATATATATATATATATATATATATATATATAAAAAGTTCGCTCATTGCAGGAAAACATTGTGGTCTTTGTGTGTGTGTGTGTGTGTGTGTGTGTGTGTGTACAAATAAAAGTAGAATGTTTCAGGAACTGCAAACAAATTTTCAGCGAGGCTTCAACTTTGCAAGTGCTATTGTTTTAACTTTTAGCCTACCAATATATTACCACGTTTGATAACACTTACAATTGATATCAGTATTGTTTTTAGACCCTCCATGATACCTAAAGTCAACGTGTTCAATAAAATACACCGGCTCAGGGATATGCCTTATTTTCTCGACATCGAGCGTGACGTATACCAAATTGTAAATTCTAATTGTACGCGACTCACTGTTGTACCAAAACTCAATATGTTACACTATCTGTGTGATGTTCGAATAAAATATTAAAACAAATATATTATATTCGAATTGATGCTATGCCAATTATTTGCAAATACTGCCCTGTTCATCTTGAAATACATTTCTCACTGGTGAAATTCTTGTTTCGTTTATTCGCCCCTCAACGAAAATAAAATAAGATAAAAATAAATACATATACTAATAATAATAAAAAAGCTTTTTATCAAATACCGTCTCCAGAATGAAATTGAATGTTACTAAAATATGCATTTACCATTACAATAATCGCTGCATGCATTATATCAATCGAATTTGGTGGAACGCACCGTCAACACTACAAACAAGTATTTGATACTTTATAAAAATATATCGCGCATTTTTTTTTTTTTTTTGATTATGCGTAATGTTATTCTGCGTAGTTTATCAGTGTACATGGCAGAACATCGAAAATTGACCAAAAAGGATGACTACGGAGAGAACATGGACATGTATGTAGTTTAGATTTTAAATTCTAAAAAGAAATACAAAAACATTAAAAGGGACCAGTCTCCACCACACCCCCACTCTCGGTTTTGAAATACACCATAACTTTAAACAGAATTAAATAGAACATGCTGGTATGTGCTGCGGAAATACAGAGTAAACATGCCCCAGCTTTGCCCATTCCCACCCCCTTCTGTTAGCAAATATACCGTAACCTGAGACAGAATTTGCAGGTGCGCGTTGGAGTACTACAAACTACGCCCGTGCAGTTCCATTGTCGTGTGTGTTTGAAGTTTCTGTAGCATAAGGGAGTGGGTGGAACAGTAAAAAATGATAAAGTTAGCGGTGCATCTATACCCCATAAAAATATATCGCAATCTACGCTGAATGTTAGCAGTCCGTTTATATCCCTAAAACACATTCAAGCTACATATCTGTCGTGTATGTAGTTGTATTCTTTTTTTTCCGTCTCTCATTATTTTATATTTAAAATTACATAGAATTACGAGCAGTGAAACTAATTTGAAATCTTTTCTTTTTCTTTTTTTTTATTATTATTTTTTAGTTTTTTGTAATCGTAAGCTGACAAGGCAAATCATGGGGGCGTTGTCCAGCTGTCCAGTAACTCGTGCCTTACTCTTTGTTAGACGCCATTTAAAAACAAATGATATAGCATGGCAGGTAAATATAACACATTATCATCTAACAAAGCACTAACCGATTTCTAAATGTGTGTTTCGGTTCATCGCTCAGTCCAAGAGTTTGTTTTCAAAACAAGACGAATGCTTTAAAACACCCCCACTCGCTTTCTGGGATCGACTCGCAACTCGCACTTCCGTGAAGTCGCTACTTGGTTCGAAGAATTCTTTCGGAAATTTAAAAATTATTATGAAAGATCATCGAAGAAAGACTATATATAGAAAGTGTATCTAGTACAGAATTTGTGCATTAAATTTGAAATTCAAAACATAAATGTTTATGAGCTGAACTTATTGTAAGAGGGGTGCATCTGCAGTTGTAAACTATTTGTTATTTTCTAAAAGAGATCTTCCCCCCGAAATGCTAGACCTTTGCTATCCATTTCAGCTGCACTGCGTGACATTTGGAACTCCAGTAGCTGACGTTTGTCGGTATCGTTTATTTGTCACGAATTGAATTAAAATTATTAGACTCATTTTCACGAACTTGATATTGAGATATTTTTTTTATTCTTAATCAATATTCGGACTTCAAGGTAAAAAAAAAAAAGTTTCGCCATCTTTGCTTTTTTTTTTTCATCGATTTTACAACTTCACCTTTCACGCGATAAAAAGAAATATTTAACAAATATTCTAAAATTCTCTTTGCAGTCAATAAACTAGGATAATATGATTATGTGTCGATATTCATTATATCTAGTATTTTTCAGCATTATAAATTTCTCAGCTTTCAATCTTGTAGCATTAATTGTTTTTGAACCTTTTATACTTGGTTAACATGACGTAAATTTCATCTTTAAAATAAAATATTTTGTCGTAAGATTAATTTTCTTTTACTTGTGTAGAATTTGAGCTTTCTAATTAACAAAAGAGATGATTGAAAAGCTTTCAAAATTGAAATATTGACATTAGAATTATGAATATGTAATTTTTGCATACACGTATTTACACCTATACGGGTAAATGAGCGCATGTGAAACTGGGCTGAGGTCAGACTAAGTAATAATCAACTTGAACAAATATGAAAATATCATTAACAAACATGTGCAAAGTGTCAAAACAACATTGCAAAATTTTCTTAAACATTACCTCATATCCTATAATAGAAAGAACAGAGACCTTCCTTTGTGCAGGTTCAAATATTATTTTAAATTGGAAATACTCGTCTCCTTCGGACCTCTTCAAACTGCATCCCCATTGCTTGACCAATGTGATTCACTGATTTACACAGTTTGCTGATGCACGTAAACGGTTGGCAAAACGTTATATGTAAAGTCTACACCTATTGGTGAATGAACGCATGTGAATAGAAATTGTGGCGTGCTAGAGAACTTAACACTAGGCTACGGATCTGTAACTCTTTGGGAAAATATTAGAACGGACCTCTCTCTCTCTCTCTCTCTCTCTCTACCTCTCTCTCTCTGGTCAGAGACTTGTCCCTATATTTTCCCAGAAATCAAAAGATCTGCAGTAAACCCATCACCGGGCATCCATGCAATCGCCATTAGAAATCACAGACAATAATTCAACACGATGACGCGTGGTCTGGCGCACAGACGGATCAAAATTACATTAAGCAAAACAACAACAAAACTAATGTAGAAAGGACAATTTCATCAAATTTTATTCGCTGTCACAAAGTTTTCAATAACATTTTTAATGAATCACCATACATTTATGACTTATTTGTAAACATGGCGTTTGACATATCATTTTACAATTATCCATAACTGATCCACCAGTAGTATTTAGCAATAAATCGGGCACATAGTCGGGGGACGGAGTGGAGTTGAAGTAACTTCAATTTGTCTAAACCTGTTCTGCCCAAAACTTCAAAATCCTAAAATTTAATATATATATATATATATATATATATATATATATATATATATATTATTTCCCCATAATTTCTTTTTTTTCACATTTGAAACGTTAAATCGTGGGAGGGTGCGTTCATCTTAGACCCCATACAGTCTTACCATTCAAAACTTCTATAAAGAAATGTGGAGGTTGTGTCACTCAATATCTCTTTCTTTGAAAAGAAAGTAACTACCACTTTGGGTGTAAAAATATAAAAATAACGGAAAAGTAACGATGTCAAAAATAGTTGGGGTGGGTGGGCGCAAGCAGCCCCTCCCTCACCCAGGCCCTCTCATACTACGTGCTTTTAATATAACAGTTGTTTTATGAATTAAATTGTGTACCTGAATGCAACAAAAACGGTATATGCACACATAGAAATATATTACGTTACATATGTTCATGAATTACCCACCGAGATACAAACGCAATGACTATCTTATATAATGAAATGCTATTAAAGCTCTATACAAAATAATTTTGTATTCTTAATGCATTTAATAATATCTGTAACTGTGAAATCACACATTCACATATAGAACTTGATGGAAGGGGGATAACTCTAACAAACTTTCAGTACGTACAACCGGAAGTCGTCAGAATGTATACGATTTATTCACAGGGTGATGGACATGTTCACGTGGGGGTGGGGTGGGGGCTAAAACCCTAAAAGATACGTAAAGCTGACATTTCTAATCAAGATTTGAGGCTGCTTTAGAATTCGATATCTAGTAACCTCATACATTTAATCAAAAGACCAGAAAACGTTCTGAAATGTTCAGAAAACAACTTCGAAACGTTGTTGTTTTTAACTACATTTCACAGAAATGTATTGATGCGGAGATGTGCAAAGAAATGGAGAAGCTTCCTGTTTGGATATCATGGAAACCATCCCCAGTTCGGAAACTTTCAAAGGTATATGTTATCGTTCTGTGCATGTATCATTCACCAATATGATGCAAAATAATGGAAAGCTGAGGGCTAGACGGCGAGATTCCATGGTTTATTTCTTATCGCTGACCGTTACACCGTTTGCTGCTGACGTCACGGTATCTTCTGTTAGAGGTTGTGACGCATCAGTGACGTCAATCCGCCAACTATCCGTGGCTTGCCTGTAAAAAAAAGCATACATACCTTTAATCATTTTACTTTTATTTTTATTCAGTTAAGGTTAATTTTCATTGAATGGAACTTACTTCGTGCATCGTACAGAATCGTTTATAGATTCCGGCAGGTGGCGCCCTTTTGTTTCCGGAAGTATTAACGCCAACAATCCAGCAACAAATGCAAACAAACCAAACACCAACAAAGGCATGGCGACACCTAAGTCTCCGCCTATAACCTGGTTCTGAAATAACAGGAAATTTAGTGCTAACATAAAGAAACGGTTCATTTGATGGAAACAAAGCGACACCCCAAAGTCTGTACTTACAATCACAGCAATATATGGAGATATCATGCCACCAATCCTGGCGCACACAGAACTGGCACCCATTGCGGAGTTCCGGACGACGGTCGGGAAGAGTTCCGCTGAAAATAGGTAAATGGTGGCGAAAGCGATCGATGCCCCGATCTTTCCGATGACTGATAAACCGATCACACTCCAAAGTACATCTGAAAATAACATTTCGGAACTTTTTAAAATAATGTTTGTTTCGTTGAAAAAAAAAAGAAATGTATTTTTTTCCCGATCATGTACAGACGTCAGCATTTTCAGATGAAGTGCCAAAGATTTTGACTTATGCATGGTGCCGGCGCTTTTGACCGTGCTAGTGAAGGTTCTTTATCCTGCCACCGACTCGAGTCCTCTGTTTTAATGTCCTATCCGAAAGTTTGTTTGTTTGTTTGTTTGTTTTACGTCCCGTCGAGAATTTTTCACTCATATTGAGACGTCACCAGTTGTAGGTGAAGTACCACAAATTTAGACCTATGCTTAGCGCTCAGGGCCGTAGAAGTGAGGGTTCTTTAACGTGCCAACGCCTACCGTGACACGGTACCTCCGTTTTTAAGGTCATATCCGAAAGACCCGTGATTCTCACTACTAAATGCCGAGCGTTTGGCGAAGGAGCAATCACTACCTATTTTTCGTCTTAGGTTTGACGCGGCCATGGCACGAGCGGTGCTCGAACTCACGACCTCCCGGTTACGAAGCGAACGCTCTAACCACTGAGGTACCGCGACCTATCCGAAAGATCCGTGACTTTCACTTCCAATAATGGGAAGAACAGATACTACATATGGTCTTAAATTTGAACAATCTAAGTGCATGTATCACAATCTTAGTAAATTAAGATAGATCTTCTGTACCGCTCACCTTTGTGTAGTGATCGTAGGTGAGCGGATCAACGGATTTGATTCTAATTAGACTGACATGTATCAACACCTAACTCAATTTTCATTCTTTGACGTTTGTGCTAAACGTCAAACTTTAACCGCAAAAATAAATCTTTTTCGTAAATATTACGGAAATGTTAACCATAAAACACAATTTGTTTTCACATTACTTCAGTAGAATTGAAGATAATTTCTGAGATCAATACACAAATCAACATTTTTTTTTTATTGAATCAATGATTTATTGATTGATTGTTCTACTGAAACGTTATACTTACTGTTGTCACCGTAAAGAACTGGGAATATTGTTAGGATACAAGCAGCACCGCCTATTAGGAGAGAACTAACGTAAACTGGTTTCCTTCCTAAACGTTTAAGCGCGATCAGAGTGACACCATATCCAATAACTTCCGCTAGACTTGTTAACAGGAAATTAATGTAGATGTCGCCACCAAGATTCCCAACATTCAACGAGAGACCAAAGAACAGCATGCTAACCACCATCCTAAAATGAAGGAAGCATTTCTCACTGAGACATACAAAATAAATTTAGAGAAATTAAAATATTGCCCTCTTGTCGTTAAATTCAATGGTTTTGGGTTTAAACAATAGAAATGTTAGCAAGATAAAAAAAAACAACACAAGTTAGAATGTCTTGTCGAGTTAAATGTGCGGCAGCGTCGAAATATTGCACTATAATATACGAAAGTTGAAGATTTTAGCCTCAAATCATCACTCCGTCGTTTACAAATATAAATAAGATGTCCTGATTACCAATTAAAAAATATAATGACAGATCTGAACAGAAGCCTTGGGTTTACGCAGAGTTGCCACAGTGGAATACACGCTTCATCTTCGAACACGTCTTTGTAGTCGAAGAGTTTTTCCGGGAGTTTCCTGTTGTTAACTCGGCCAGCCTGCCTAAGGATGTCTTCCGCTTCTTTTTCTCGCCCTTTGGACAGAAGCCACCTAGAGGATTCTGGGATAATGCTGCATAAAAAATACCAAAATCTATTCAAGCCTATGTAAATACCCCCCTAAAAAAAACCAAAACGAAACAATAAAAAAAAAAAAAACAAAAACAAAAAAAAACCCAGACAATTTGGTTTAACATATTAATGGATCACTCAAACCGAACATCAAAATTAAACAAAAAATACTACATGGATGATACAGCAGGCAGTTGTATTGTGTATTCTTCAAGCAAGTTTACCCCAATCATAAATTCAGTGATAAATATGTCCATTCCTCTATTAATTAGACAGCTAGCTAGGATTTTTATTTAATGATGATAGACGTCATAGAGACGTGTGTCTTTACATTTTCTCTAAAGAAGATGAGAATGCACAAAATAGACTACAGGGTTCAGACAATTTCGTGTTGGAACCACAACAAACTTTATAATAAAACATATACATTAATAACCAAATACATAAAAGAGATGGAGTTATTACACAGTGTTCATAAAACCTGCCTCACGAATATCCAGCTTAGGCAAATCTCAAGAAAAAACGAAAACATTAAAGCAGAGCGCCACCTTTGTGAATTGATGTAAGGGGTGTTGTCTTATTGTCTGGAAATGGTGTCTGTGTCTCCTAACTGCACGTGCTCGAGATCCGCAGCCTGGGAGTCATCACGTGCACGAACGTCACTCTAGACTACGCTGACAAATAACAGCATCGTGTCATAATTTCCAGTTTTCGTGTATCGATATCTTTACCAATTGAAATGATAACCATTTCCTCATGAATATAAACGATGTGCGTATGAATCTTGATAAATGTGATACAACTATTTCAACGGCTGGAAATTCTCAGAAAGAAAAAATGAAAACAGAATGTAAATATAAGAAATAAATTTCAGGTTTTGCGGTGGCACGCTTTTCATGAAGCGCTGATGTTCTGTAAGTATGCGCGCATAAAGCACTGCAGTTCACAACGTAATGCATGTTTCAAAAATGAAATTTATTTCTTTGAAAAAAGCAACAAACAAACAAACAAAAACAACAAACAAAAACGTATAATATATACCCTATGTACCATTGTACACGCCTAATGTGGTCCCGCTTTATCCCCTGGAAACATGGTGTGAACAAAGTTAACTGAAGTCTACATTTATAACATTAGGATGTTCGCACATTTGACATACTGTACCCTTGTGGGTTTTGAGTAGAGATTTAAACCATTTTCTTATATTTCTATAAAACGTGCAACTCTATCGCTCCATTCTGGCGTCAGTTATCATGGTTTGAGCAAAACTGACGCATCATTATAACACGGAATAGGGTATGCTAGCATGACGCAGCCATTATTGAGAAGAGAATTTTTTATGACATACTGAATTCTTTCCATAATTTTGTAAGTATAGGAAACAGACTTTAGTGTGAAGAAATTTGAAACAACTTCTCCTGAGTATGCTTGGTGTCTTTATAAATAGCCATTGGAAATGTGAACAGACAGACGGACGATCGAATGTGAACAGTTTACAGACAGACAGACGGATGACCGACGGCGGTAAACTGTCGACCAAACCTTTCAGCATATGTGAGCTAACATTTCGTTTCCACACTAATGTTACACATACCCGTATGTGATTATAAACCATGTTTCCGGGTTTCAGGATTGTTTTTTTCCCCCCTAGATTTGTGTAATTTTATCTGTAACACGTTATGCGAGATTCCTTACCATATATAAGGTATAAACAGCAGGGCTGGAAGTGACACAGCCAGATTAAGGTAGCGCCAGTCTCTGATCAGGTACGCAAGCAGCGCCAGAATCAATGCGCCAAATGCCCAAAATTGCTCCAATGCGATCCCGGCCATCATTCGGTAGGATGGGCCCACAAGCTCCATTACTGAAGTATTATTATAATATTATAACTATCATATCTTTGAAATGAAAGTAAAATATCTATATAAAAATGTGACCGACCTCAAGAAATCATCAAACTCCGACTTCACAACTCATAAATACACTGTTTTTAATTACATCTGTAAGGAAAAGAAAGATGGGGAGGTCGAGTGATAGTGGTGGTGGTGGTGGGAGGGGGGGGGGGGGGGTGTCAGTACTTCATTTTCCCCCATACTTTTTCGGATTCTACATTTTTCGGAGTCCACATCTAATTCGGTAGGTATCCACATATTGTAAAGACATAACTTTGTGCGTTCTGTTTTTATGATGCATCTGAGAAATTTTCACATTAGCCCCTGACATAAAAAATGGCCCAGCTCTCAATCATTTTATCACCTCAAGTAAAATTGATTTTGAAAACGTATGGTGAGATATTAGTTAACACATGACGCAGAGCATGAAAAGATACTAATATCGAAATTGTTTTATTTCATTTTATCAAATTCGAACTATCGATACCTTGAAAAAAGTGTTACATCTTTTATGTCTTGTTTACATGTATAATTCATACGCGGTGATTCGACCCGTTCTAAGTTGTTGAGAAATGAAATAAAAAATGCAAACGTCAGTGTGCATGATTTACTTTTTTAACGACTACGTTCCACATTTATCCACATTTATTCATCCTAAATCAGAGTGTTCTATTAAATTAATAAAGTTGATCTGAAATTACTGTTTTTCAAAACTCACTTGGTCAACCCCTTATATAAGAAAACATGCTATAATATTAGATAGGATAATTAATAAGAAAATATAAGTAAAGGGAAACATAATTTGATGAGAAATCGATGATTTTTACATTATCCTTATTACTGGTACTTATGAGATGAAATACAGCATTTTAGATATATCGTAAAGCCATACATGTAGGACACCCAACATGTCGGGTGTATCAAACAAAATAATGCATACTAATTACCAGTTTTAGGTAAACATTTGTGAATAGTGCAACAATAAAGGCGGCCTCACATAAAACTTAGGTAGAAATGTATGGAGTTAGCAATATTAAAAAATACAAATAATATTACGAAATTCTGAAACATTTTTTTTTTTTTAGAGTTATCGCATTTCCTGAAATTGGCTTGCATGCAATATCTACTCAGAGTTATCGCTCCTTACACTCACATCTATCTCTGTCAATGTCTCAAAATCAGCAATGTTATTCTACAGGTAAATCCACTTTTCACGGTTAATAAAAATAAAATAAGAACTAGTTTATGAAATATCAGGAAAATGTAGGGCAAGCAGCAACCGTTATATGATGCATAGTGCAATTGAACAATACTCTCGTTTCAACACAATTCAATGCTTCTTGTGTCACAGAAACACTTGTTGACATCTGCTTGATATTAGTTTATATACGTATATCTTTGCAACTAAAGCAAAAACCCTTCTTTGTTTGAGTTTTACCAGAATCTTAAAAAACCCGCGAGACGTTGACAGAATATTTGTTATCGTAAGGAACGAGAACTCTGAGTAGAGATTGGGCTTGCAAGTTGCTTAACAAATTTAAGATTTTGATTAAAACATATGCCTTATGAGAGAATTTACGTATCGTAAAACGTTTGATGAAATATCAAATGAACCCCAAAGTACGAACCAAATTACCAAGTCCCATCTTCGAAAGCGAAGAGTTTTCGGTCCACTTGCGTGGGGAGCGGAGTGGACCGAAAACCCTTGGCTTGCGAAGATAACTATGTCCATGTTAGAATAAAACAATCGGAATCCCTCGCCCTTCACTCCGGTAATCTATAAGTCCATGGTATAGCTAGACACAGAAACAATACGATGACTTACTCATTGTGAATAATACCGCCAACAGACCGCCTACCGATGCCCCTGCCAGAAACCGTAAACACATAAAGGTCAAAAGGTCATTGGCAAAGGTCACGATGATGTTTGGAATGATATGCAGCGCCAGACTAAGTATCAGACCTTTCTTCCGTCCTAGTCTACAATAAAGACAAAGTGTCATTAAAATAACGCAATACACCAAGATCAAATGACTGCCGTCAACACGAAAATCTATCTCCATATTTACATTTCCATTCGTAATGATAGCCATTTCCTCATGAATGTAATGCAGTTGTAAATAAAAACGTGTGAATGAATCTTGATAAATATAGTACATCCATTTTAAAGACTGGGGATTCCGGCAGAAATGAAAGTAGGATGTAAGTGTGAGAATTTAAAAATACATGAGCGTATGAACCTGAACGCTGTATATTTTTCTTAAAGATCCAAGTAATCGTGCTACAGGAAGTGTCCGCGCAGGAAGCATAAAAAATCATACCCTGATGTATCTTACAAGTATATGAAATTTATTTCTTAAATGGCCATGTAATCACATGCCAGCGATCCAAATGCCCAGTTTAAGTGTTTGGGTTATTTATAGCCATTTCGTACAAGCTCTCATGAAAGGGTCAAGACTACTTCTCCATTTTTACAAAAATTATGAATTACGACTACATTTCAAATCTGAAAAGCAAAACATGTTTTTCTGGATGGTTTACATCTCATGCATGAAGGATTTAATGAAGAAAAATGGCTGAAGCGACGCCAAATGACCACGTGGAATAAAATACCGATTTTCTCGCTCCTCCATGGAACATGATCCACGGTGTTGAGGATTGCTTTGGGGTTTTTTTAAAATATATACCTGTATAAAGAATTTTGATCTAAAAGACGACTTCATCCATGTGGACGTCTACGCAATGTTTCGTAATGCTGAGGTATATAGGAGTTACTTTATTTCAAATGTTTGATGTAATCTTAGCATTTGTGTCTTTGTGGCAAAGAGGTGAGTTTTATAACGCTCATGATTTTATTAATCAAAATCAGATCAATTTATTTAGTTCAGTCAATGGTTAGCAAAAAAAGTTTAACTGTAGTGTTGTAGTGTATAAAATGCAATATCGACATGTAGCAGTGGCGAATCCAGAATTTTTTCGGGGTGGGTGGGAGTGCAAATAAACGTTGGTACCTCTTCCTCCAAAGAAGGAGAGGAGAGGGGTATTGAAGTAATGAAGGCGCAATCCCCGTAACCCCCTTAGATCCGCCACTTTGTAAGTAATCAATTTTTAGGTGCTAAATATAGTTCTTACGAGTCAGCGACAACACCGGAAACAAGAGCTCCGACCATAAATCCCGCCATGAATGACATCACTGTGTGTGTGACGTAAGATTTCTTGTGGCACACGAGGTCATCCTGAAAACATATCATATTAGATATAAAATCTCTGGAACTTGTAAGAGAAGCGGTTTTTTTCTATCTGACATTATACCCTCGTACTTTCAATTTAGAACATTTTTTTATCAGGATAGAAAATAAACATATATTTCTTTATACTAAATGAACACTCGCACAAGCGCGGGAAATTATATTCTGCATAAGTTTACATTTATTTGTACAATACACGTAGCTGCAGAGTCGATTTTTAATCAATTTCACAATAATTACTAATAAAAAAATCGGTTTTAGATGTATATAAAACAATGTTAAATATGCAAGCAGTAACTCTGGAGCGAACGTTTCGGAGTTTCAAGAAATTTCCCTACGGCTGATTCAAACTAAAATCACGGATTGAAGAAACGAACAGGCATATCTTATTTATTCAAAAACTACTTTTTTTCTGTAAGCATCAATAAACATAGCCACTATAAAAACTTATTATTTTAAGTTTTCATTTTAAAAAATCGTTATGATTTATATCTGCCAAAGCGTACTCTCTCTCTCTCTCTCTCTCTCTCTCTCTCTCTCTCTCTCTCTCTCTCTCTCTCTCTCTCTCTCTCTCCCAACTATTTCATGGTAGTCCATCGAAAACGAAAGTATATTTTCAATTAATTTCACGATCATTACTAATCAAGTACAATTTAGTTATGATTTATGGATTTATTTTATCATATTTCAAAAAATATTAAAGATGCAAGCACTATTAAACTTTAGACCAATTATTTTGGAATTTATTGGTAAATTTAGACCAAGCAATTCGGAGTTTATTGGCAAACTTTATTCATATGCAATATGTAAGTAATGATTCCAAGGAATCTACTAAAATTTTGTTAAGCATCCTAGTTATATATATTCTCAAGAGGCATTTTATGGTAGTAAGTTTCTTTAGAGAATTTTTGAAATAAGTGGAACCCATGTTTCAAATTCAGAATAACATGTAAGAGTTGTCTGTCTTTGGTTGTTGTTTTTTAAAATACTCGTTGGTGAAGAAACAGAGCGTGTTGTTGTGCAGGAATAATTCATGAAAGAGTGGATATAATAAGACTTATACAGCACTACACAATATACATGTATATGTTAGAAGTTCCCGCGCAGCGTAGAAATACACAGTGCAATATGAAATATTAATATAGAACACCGTATTACTCCTCGCATACCACATTCTCGGTCTACTTTCACCCTTCAACATTTTGGTATATGAGAATGGATAATTTTCAAGGTATCACACCAGTAATTATTTTCACTATATATTACTATAGAGGAGAAAAAATAGTTCACGAAATTGATGCCAAACAACGCAGTCGGAAATGTTCTATGTTACCTCTCTCGTCTGCTGACACCAGAAAAACAACACCCTACACGGCATTTTCTAAAACATATTTTACCCACAAACAAGACTACCCTCAAATCCGTGTGTTTTTCACATGTGTGTAAACAGACCGAGTGCACCTCAGGAAGTTGCTTCATCTACCAACACCCAATAGTTCCACTGTAAACAATTGATTATTTCTACAGATTACACAACATTTCCTAGTCACGGGTACAAAAAATAAGAGAAAAGAAGAAGGGGAAATGAGAAAAATTATTCTTTTAAATATACGGAACTACAATTCGCTAAGATCATTTTCATTGGGCAATTACCGGTGCGATACCAATAGAGATTTACTTTGCTTTACGTACCACAGTCACAAATGTACTAGCTTACCTCAGTCACAAATGTACTTGTAAAGTCTGTTTTATCGTATACCCATTTCGAACACTTTCGGACAAATCTGGAGTCCTCAGGACTTGAATCGTTGTTGCTATGGTAACTGTAAAGATTGCATTTAGAGTATGGCGACAACAGAGGAGATTCGCCCGGTGGGACACTTCTGTTGACCATGAGTTCGTGTTGAGGACTCTGTATAGCATAGGTATCATTCTCGGATATAGCACACCTATAAATCATACAATAAACATATAAATCACTCTGTTACAGCCAGCATATATGCACCATCAGTTTAGTTTTTGAATATAAAAGGGCGGATCCACGATACTGGGGGACCTGATCTCAGGAGTCTTTGCACATAATCAGATTACCACGTTTGATTTCGTGTATCATTTGTAAGAAGACGAAGCCAGTCATGCATTACTAAATGTCCGATGATTGTGGCAAGTAGAAAAATTAAATACACCAAGCGTGTCCTATCAAGTCCGAAAGTTGAAAGATGAAACCAACCAAGCGTATCTAAGGAAAGTGATAAGTAGCTAGTTTCACCCCCCCCCCTCCCCACCTTTTTTTATTTTTATTTTATTTTTTTCTATAGGCTCTTACTCTTAGAGTAAATGATATGTAGGTATCGTTCACGAGCAGAGCACTTGCTAAATAACTTTAATTTGATTGCCAGCAATCTGTGCTTAACTTATCAGTCATCTTCACAAATCACGGGTCATTGACTCATTACCTCACGTTAGTGCTATGTAAGGAATCAATAACCCTTTACTCATAAAGGTGCTTATCCCTGAATATTCAAAATTTTGACGTCCATTGAAATTCCTCGCATTGATCCCTATTTCTAAGATGTTGTTTTTAAATTTATCTTTGTATCTTTATTATTTATTTATTTATAGATCTATCTATTTTTTTCTATGAGGAAAATAAATTTCCGCATTATAAACTGTAAGATGCACTGACCCGCCAACAGTACATGAACAGTCTTGTTAGTACCCGCTGATATCGTGATACTTTTCACTTTCTGGCGGTTACAGGGAGGAACTATCTCGGTACCCCTGTGTATAATCTCTGTCTTCTCTCTGAGTTACTGGGGGTGAACATTCACTGTGATCTGTACTACTCGCTGCAGAAGTTTTTATGGATCCCTTCATAAAGTCAGTACCATTTCACGAGGGTGAATTCAGAAAAAAATTAAAAAGGGGGGAGTGCGACTTTTCTGTCCTCAAATAGGAGGATTAAAGACCCCAAACTGGTACAAATTACCTTTTTTGTTTAAAATAGGTTACCATCCCATAAATCCTTTCTAACTCCGCGCCTTTTTCAGGTAACGCAATGCTTGAGACGGTCGCAGTTATTGAACTCTTGATAGCATACTGTCTGTGGGAAGTGTAGGTCACTTATAAATGGTGACACTATTGTAGATATGTAGGATCGATACCCTCTCTCTCTCTCTCTCTCTCTCTTTCTCTCTCTCTCTCTCTCTCTCTCTCTCTCTCTCTCTCTCTCTCTCTCCGCGAACCAAACTGTAAAATGAGGACATTCTCACAATTTCTAGAAGAGAATACACACGTGATATTCCAAGGGCGAAAAAGTGTTAGGTATAGCTATCGGGCCATCTTTAAAAGTTTTTCTAATACTCTTTTTTTATTGTGAACAGTGGTTTTTAAGATAGAATTTTAGTAAGGACATATTCTCACACCTCTTGTCCTCACTAATCCAATATCTTGTATCTACATCTTTAATTTCACATGAAGTAGGTCACTAGGTCACTTTTATAAGGACGTAATTGTGAGGACAGGATTTCTGTCCTCATAGTGTACTTCTGTCCTTAAAACAAATGGTTAAAATTTTGTCCTCACTTTACATATTTTACCCTCTCTCTCTCTCTCTCTCTCTCTCTCTCTCTCTCTCTCTCTCTCTCAAATGTTACAGCAGTTACAGAGCGCTGAGCATGTGTAATTTAAATAGTTCTAATAGTTACCTGTGTAATTTAAATAATTCTAATAGTAATTACATGTGTAATTTAAATAATTCTAATAGTAATTACATGTGTAATTTAAATAATTCTAATAGTTACATGTGTAATTTAAATAGTTCTAATTAGTTACATGTGTTATTTAAATAGTTCTAACAGTTACATGTGTAAATTAAATAATTATGATGGTTACATGTGTAATTCAAATACTTCTAATTAGCTACATGTGTAATTTAAATAATTGTAATAGAAATAATTGCAATAGTTACATGTGTAATTTAATAAATTGTAATAGTTATATGTGTAATTTAAATAATTGTAATGGTTACATGTGTAATTTAAATAATTCTAATAGTAATTACATGTATAGATTAAATAATTCTAACAGTTAGCTCGCCGAAGCATTGCGATAGCTAGTCACAGTACGGATGTAAATCTAAGCCCAGATTCAAAAAGTCTTTTTAGTATAGTTAGGCTCAGTGACGTCATATGCGACCTTTCTCGATCAGCTGTTTCTGAAAATAGTGTTAGACATTTTGTTGTGTTTTTTTTTAAAAAACATGTTTTTATTCACCATGAACAACATTTTTTTCGATGTTGACAAATTTCCCGAGTCTTAACATTCAAACCTTATAAGTTTATATCACCAGTGCATATAAATTGCAATGTAAATACCCACATTAAATTTAGCGAGGAAAATGAGTATGAAATCGGCAAAATTGTGAGCGTCAATATCTTACGTTTACACGGCTTGCTGTCTCCACACTACTGGATAGGGTTATTCCTTTAAATATATCTATAACTGGCATTGATTTTGTAATAAATTGTGACATTATTGTTACAAGCGATCTGTCCTGATACGGGTTTTCAAAATGTACATGCGTTTCTGCGGGATTAAGTATTTATTTATTTATTTCTTCCAAAAATTAATGTGATATAAGTATTTAATTGGGGATTGAGATTATTGTTAATTTTAGTGTTCGATTTGTATAACCTCTAGATATAAATCAAACGTATTTAAAATTCAATAAACGTTATAGTTGTCAATTTGTAAGGCGTTTGTTTTGAGTTTATATCATTTATATTACTATTCGTTCATGAAATACATAAAAAGGTGTCCAGTGTTTTGTGGATTCAAGACTGTTTTTGTGGATTCACACAAGTAGTAATATATTCAAGTGGTCTTGAAGTGATAAGGGGAGTCGAGTCTAGACAAGTAAAAACCCCGAACATACATACGTGTACATATGCCTTTTTAATGTCGTTTACCTTCTGCGTAAATTGTCTCGATCCACTAATTAACTTTGCTGACTAAGAAATATCTTAATTAAAGTATGAGGTCACAATTAACTTCATCCTGTAGGAATGTACAAAATGCATATTGTCAGTGTGGGCCGACATGATAAAAAATAATAATAATACTAATAAAATGATCGAATGATTCCTTCCTATTTTCTGCGGCCCGATACTCTTGATGCTTGTTTACGTTTGTTACAAAAAGTACGTAATGTGTAAGTTACATTGTGGACAGCTAACCCTACTGCTACAGGTGCATTTCCAAAAAAACAAAAACAAAACAAAAAAAACAAATCAAATTCAAAGAAGAAATCATCATAATACTTATATGTTAACAAGGCAATATTATTTTATTATTAATTATTTTAATCTTTGTTATATTTTTAATTATATCCTACAAGTCGTTAGGAAGTGGGAACACGCCATTATATATCTTTTATACTTGATTTAAAAAAAGAAAAAAAACCCATTAATATAATTAAAATAAAGTTAGGAATTACGATATGTTATCACGTATATTTGTAAATTCAATTATTTTCGATCTTTATTATTATTATTATTATTATTTACTCTACGGGTTGGTAGAAATAGGTACCACAAGTATACGTTGTTACAAGGTCAGTTTTCATTCCCAAGGTGCAAGCGTGTATTTTGTGAAATGATGAAGACCAGAACAGAATGCATTCGCTGTATGCCTAGCTTCAATACGTACATCACCATTTTCTCAATGTGTAACCGGGTCTCTGTTCTGCTGCTATATTTGTTTTACAGTACATGAACAAGGACGACTGTTTCTCGACTTTTCTTTTTATTTGGCAATTAAAGTCCCTGCGCCGACAAAAAATTACCCACGTCTTTTCTTCACACCTTCTTTCGAAAACTTGAGAGAAAAATTCAGTCTACAGCATTTCGTCTGACAGCTAATACACCCTTAAACGGTACGAAATGCCCTACCGCAATCCCCGAGCCGTTAATGTGATCATTGGCTTGTTTCTCGATTAAATCTAATTACCGGCCGCGCAAGAGCATGATCTGTTCTGATACGGGTTTTGAAATTGTACATACGTTTTACGGGATTAACGTTTAATGTATTTTTCATCATTTTGAGCCATATTAATGTAATATAACTATTCTTATTCGGGGATTGAAGTTATTTTCAATATTATCATTCGAGTTTTATAACTTCTTAGATATAAACCAAGCCTGTTTAACTGTTAATGCAATAAACATTACAGTTGTCAATTTGTACCGTGTTTGTTTCGGACAAGTGCATGAAAACTCTTAACATTTGTACACGCGTTTTAATGTCGTCATCATTCTGTGTAAAAGTGTTGCTACTAACGAAGTTTTTCTACTATACATGTTGTAGTGTCTTTCTGGATTTAACTTCCCTTATCACTTCAAGACCACTTCAATATATTACTAGTTGTGTGAATCCGCACAAATAGTCTT
Source organism: Ostrea denselamellosa (assembly GCA_024699665.1). Taxonomy (NCBI): domain Eukaryota; kingdom Metazoa; phylum Mollusca; class Bivalvia; order Ostreida; family Ostreidae; genus Ostrea; species Ostrea denselamellosa. The sequence goes on along the minus strand of JAMZEH010000007.1, from coordinate 779,675 downwards.
GAATCCACAAAACACTACACACCCAATATAATTGAACCCCCAAAACAAACGCAGTACAAACTGACAACTGTAATGTATAGTGCATTCGCTTGATTTATATCTGAGAGGTGCAACGTCACAATTCACTTTTCATCCTGAAGGGATGTAAGTACAAAATGCATATCGTCAGTGTGGTCTGGTGTGGAAAAAATAAAACTAAATAATAAAAAAAGTAATTTAAAAAAAACATATTATCTGTAGGCTGATCCTTCTGAAGCTTGCGTCAAGTTGGTTTCTTGTCAGTATTTTGTGAGATTTCTTTCGACATTGCCAGACGCATTCTATCTTTCTATCTTTCTAGGTCACCTATATAGTCACCGGCCTTACAAACCCGAAATTACTGCCAAACAATCTCACAAAATCACTGCTAACAGGAAGCGACGGCACCAGTCTTATATCCACAAGAAAATATATACCGTTTCTCCACAGATTCGATAATAATTTTAGAGGGAAATGTGTGATTGGTGAGGTTAAAGGTTACAGACAGTTAAATTCTACTTTGTAGATATTTAGTAAATTAGACGCATCACAAAGAGTTTTCAAGATCTGTGTTGTTGCCCCACAACTACAATAAAACCATAAAATATCCAGTTGAATTTCAATTTTACTGTTCACTGAATGTCATAAGAGGTTTACAAATTTCTTAATATCATACTTTAAATTTTTATTCAGTAGACCAACTGGTATATTAGAATTACATTTATACATCAATTCCTATGTTTTGCTCCTCAACTGTGCACTAAATTGAAAGTGTGCGGTAGAAGAGACCCCAATTAGATTAAATTATGCATATTATTATTATTATTATTATTGCGCATTTATAAAGTGACCAAAAAAGAAATACTCTAAGCGCTTTACATACAAGTAATAGAGCATTGTTAACAATATACGTAAAACATACAATAATTAATGACAATAGCAACTAAAATTATGTACAGTTTACAGAAACGAAAAAGATGACTTATTTGCAAAATTCCTATAAAATAAGCATATATTGAACAATTTTAAATAAAAAGAATTAGAGGAAAATATTAAAAAAAACAAAAAAACATGCGACACTCACAATCTTCCTAAATTATTGTATTGTGAAGCGCTTTAAGCAGCATATCCTGGAAAAGCGCTATAAAAATTAATCATTATCATTATTATTAACGAAAACGAAATGATAAGACTAATCATGTAAAATCCTATAAAAATATGCTGACAATGATCATAAAAAGTTATAGTTGTAATAACTCGGAGTTCACGTCAGATGAGTGTTAAAAGGCTAAAAGCGGTTTTGAATAGATAAGATTTTAGATTTCTTAAAAAAAAAAAAAAAAAAAAAAAATCATCGATGTCTAAGACCGTAAGTGTTTAGGGAGGCTGTTCCGGAGAGTCGCTGGTGATCTCGACACGCCTACTGATAACGATGATTGACGTACAGAAAAATCGCTGACGTAACTGTTAGGGGACCTTATACTGTTACCACTGTCTATCATTTATCTACAGAAGTGAAGCACTGTAAAATATATATATATATATATAAATAAAAATAATAATAATAATAAATAAATAATAATAATAAAAATCCATTCATCTCTAACATCTTGAGCGGTTAATAAATCTATGGGTTAAACGGACTCGGTAAATGTCATTTCTTTAAACACAAAAAAGTATCTGATTTACGCAATGGCTTCACATGTAACAGTTTAACTATTCAATAAATATAATTTGCTTTTACATAAAATTTCCTTATTTCTCTCCGTGATCAGATTCTGAATCATTTGAAGCATCATCCACTTTTGATACCAATGTCCAGGCATTGATAAGGCGCCTTTTGGAGATTTTTTTTTCTTGTGTCACAAACTCGGACAGAAGCATGGCGCCCAGGGCCGTAGTGATTGGAGTGTTTTATCGTATGGTGCGGACGCCTGCCATGATACGGAACTTCTTTAAGACTTTTAAATGTCCATTTTTTCTAGCCTTGAAGTGATCAGTAAACTTACGATGAGTGTAAGCGACTCGGACACATGGCTAACGAAGATGCCAAATGCCGACCACGTGGAGTAGAAGTAGTCACTGATTATTTATGTTTTGAGTGTGAAGACCGTCGAAGGCCACGAGCTGAAGATAATAATTTACGTCACAATAAGTTGAGGAATGAATGAATTTACACAATGAATTCGATCAATGGAGGCAGAATCAAAGTGAAAGTGAAAGTACAATTATTCAATTTACATTATGTATTGTATTTTTGGAAATAAATTTCTTATGTTCGAAGTTTAATGGTAAACAGAGGGACATTTATTTAGTACATGAAATTCAATTAAAAACAATTAAAAAAATAAAACAAAACAAAAACAAAAACAGAAGTAAAGACATTTCAAAATTATCAAATTCAAACATTGACATCGCCGTGTTGGTATTCATTTTGAAACAAATTTAAAACACGACATATTGAAAAGACCCTCAAACTGTCAAAAAGAATGACTGGCATTGACAGGCTTTAGAATCCCCCCTCCCTGTGAATCAACAGTGCATTTAATAAATCGTCATACCGACATCGAAATACAGCATAAACTGGTCAGCAAAACATTAATTTATTCATTTCAAATACACATACACAAAACACAAATTACGTACACCATGGGAAGAGGTAACCAAGGAGAAGGAATATATAGCCTGCAGCCTAATCCTTGTTATGTTACAATGCATGATAAAATACTGCTTAAATCAAGATGTATTCAATTTATTTAGTGAAAAGGCCAAGAAAAATATCTTTTTCTTCCATCCTTTGACACTAAAAAAAAATTAAAATACCAAGCTTAAGGTCAGTTTATTCGCTCACGTTATAAATATAATAGTTCATGAAGTACACTTTGCAGTGTTATAAAACTGCCAGAGTACAAAGATGAATGGAAACGAAATGATGCTACTTGCATATACAATTGTAGTGTAGGATATAGATATACAGGGTGAATCTAAGGATTTGCCGCTTAAATCACAATAACACGGGATATCTGAGATATTTATGACAATAAACACGGGATATCTGAGATATCTATGACAATAAACACGGGATATCTGAGATATCTATGACAATAAACACGGGATATCTGAGATATCTATGACAATAAACACGGGATATCTGAGATATCTATGACAATAAACACGGGATATCTGAGATATCTATGACAATAAACACGGGATATCTGAGATATCTATGACAAAAACACGGGATATCTGAGATATCTATGACAATAAACACGGGATATCGGAGATATCTATGGCAATAAACACGGGATATTTGAGATATCTATGACAATAAACACGGGATATCTGGAATATCTATGGCACAAACACGGGATATCTGGAATATCTATGGCAAAAACACGGGGTATCTGGAAATATCTCTGGAGATATCTATGACAATAACACAGTTTAGTTTATGGTGAACGTTCAATATATATCGTTCATACCAAACTCAGCTAAAACTCGAAAAATTATACCATTTTTTTTTTATTTGCAAAAATATACTAGACATAACACTTTTAGAGAATTATTTATAGTAAACGAGTTCTCATTAGTTTACTTTTTAGTAGCCTAAATCTGTCACTTGATGTAAACTGTATTGGTTTATTTTTTTCTGCTGTCTATACACTAAGAGATCCTGAGAGTTGTTTGATATGTTGAGTTTGTTTAGTGGATAATTTCATCAAATTTGGCTACATGATAATTATTCAGTGTAATTTTTGTCATCACTACATTAGAGGAACTTGTAAATTTTTAAGAACTTTTTTCTCTTCCCTTATGTGTTCATACAATGAAATACGCACAAATCACAGAAATACCTTATCGAAATAAACCTACTGTGTTATGTATTTTTGTTAATATAATTACTTAAAGATAGTGTAAATTTTATGATTTCTTTCTTTAAAATGCAGTAGCTAGTGCTGATCTTAAGCTTTTACTTCTTATAAAGGAACGCTTGCTGATGGATTGCATATCGTTTGACGTTCCTCTCGAGAATCTCTCACTCATAGAGACAAGAAATTAACGTAAACTCATATGAATGTGCCATTGTGAACTATTATGTCCCAATTTCAGGGGCAGTGTATCTTATTTTCTATTATCAATAAAATAATTCATTTTTTTTTTTTTTTCATTATTATTTTTACTTTTACGAGAGAGAGAGAGAGTTTGAGAGTTTGAGAGAGTTTAAAATTATATTTATGCTGCATAGTTTTACTGGTGTTATTGTTTGAGTAAATGTGATATTTTAAATCTGTATATAGAACATATTCCTTAATGACAATATATTACATGCAAAATATCACTTTAATTTAAGATACCAGGGTCAAGGTTGCACGTGCTTTAAGCACAATGCAGTATTATTGTACTAATAGAAGATGCATTCCTATAGGCGCTACGTTCTCAGCATATGAACTTGGATGAATGACCTAATTTTTGCACGCATTCTTTGTGAGATTGCACGGTTAATGCACGTACGATCAATAGAATGAACAGGATATATGTCACCTTGTACTCTTTTACCCCCCCCCCCCCCCTCTCTCTCTCTCTCTCTCTCTCTCTCTCTCGCTTGGTAGTTGAGGGGGGGGGGGGTGTTTAATCGATCGATGGCCAGCGCATACTTGCACTTCAAATCAGAAGCTTAATCTGACTTGATATAAATGACCTAATTACAACACAGGGTTGCTCACTACTTATCGGACAATCTCTCTCTCTCTTTCTCTCTCTCTCCCAAATCCTGAATAAATTTGAATTACAAATCGGACAATCTCTTTCTATATTTTTTTTTCTATCTCTCTTGACAGATCCTGAATAATCTTGCATTACAAATCGAACAATATCTCTCTATTTCTCTTATGTTCCTTCTCTCTATCAACATGCTATGCTGGCCAACTTTTGACACTTGTTAAACACTTTAGTTGTTATCAGTTTGACCTTCAATATATCAGATCAAATATCCTTCACCCAAATTAAACCAAAGGGAGCTTTCATTCCTTAACAGGCTGTGCAATTAATGGAAAATAATAAGCACTAAAAATTACAGATAGTCGCTACAAAAATACGTTTAATTCAAAATTGAAAAAGGATAAATAATAATGAAAAATAGATAAATAAAAACGCGATCAGTTAAAGTGTAAATTGAATTTATTTGACTCACGACATGTAATTTATTTATTGTTTTTTAAGAATTATTTTTTACCGATGTGATAACAAACAGCAAAGTTTTTCATATATTCAATTATTATTTAAATATCATGAGTAAAACCATTCAATATACTGTAGGAATGAAGGAATATTTTGATATTTAATAAAGGAATAATCAATACAATTAATAATCAACAAAGACACGATTTGATCCTCACAACAAAACATCATTCTCCAAAAATTCATTACAACGAAAGAGAAAATGCGCGTTTTTCTGTAAGAAAGTTGCACGTAATTCAGAGAGTAGAAAACGTATTTTTTTAAAAATTTATATTCAGAGCAACCTTGGAAGGCAGTGCTAAATGATGGGTTTCATCCGGGGGTAAGGATGAACACTAACCTGGCATCGGGCATAGTAGGGAGGGAGTGAAACGTCGGACACATCCCCCCCCCCCCCCCGGGGGGTGAAATTAGGAATGAATACTGACCTGTGATCGGGTACTCCGAGGATGAAGACGGTGATCATGACCTGCATGGCACAGGTAACGAAGGGCAGGCAGAGGAGCACATACAAACGTCTTTGGTACTTCCCAAACTCCCCCACCTGCCGCAGAACGCTGTCGTACGTCATCACTCCTTACTAATAATTCGCCACCTCCGTTATTATTTTCCTGTTCAATCTCAAAGATATTCTTTCTTCTCCAGCAATTATTTTCTTGTTTTCTCTCTTTTTCTCTCTGTCTTCACTCTCTAGCGTTTTTCGCTCTACTGTACCCTGAGCGGGGATGTCCCTGTCTATTTATAGACAATCAGGCCACCGGCCTTCTTTCGATGGAAAATTTTGCCATCTATTGCGAGTGTATATAGTTTGGCAGAATTGCGTATTTACTTTGTTTTACAAATACTTGAAAGACTATCATCTTACAGTGTGTGATTAGTGGTTCACCTTTAGGTTTTATTTACAGGGTTGGAAAATTGTCACTTTATCAGGTGAGGTATGGTCAGTTATTGATTAATCTGACATCGGTAAATCTAATGTTCTAATCTCTCTCTCTCTCTCTCTCTCCCCCTCTCTCTCTCTCTTTCTCTCTCTATCTCTGGATTAGAATAAGAATCTAAAATGGATTAAAAGGGTTAAAGAGATATTCCGCTCGATACGACCCACATAAGACGCATGTGGTAAACGTAGCCATGTGTTATCGGCATGAACACTGAAAGAAAACGATTTATACGGCAATCCATCTGATCATTTGGAGACAAGGGACATTTTTCTTCCGTTCTGAAACATGTGGATAGGGGCTATAATATATCAAAGTCATATTGCCACAAGCTTATGTGAAATCATATCTCCCCTTTATGCCAGTACTTGAATTACACATTGGTGTAGTTAATAAATTATGACCTTAAATCACATCTAATCCATACATACTGGTGCTGATGCAAAAACGTGTTCCGAGCAGGTGTCTTTTTCCAAATTTCTTTTTTTTTCTCATGTGGGCTAAATCCGCACCACCCAAATCCCATGGGAGTACCATGCGAGGGGATTTAGACACTGCGTGCAATTGTCCTTAAAAACCCACCTTTCATTGGAGACATCCACCGTTTCCACTACACGCCTTTCTCTGGATCACGTTTAAACACTTGATGTTTATCAACAAATTATTGTACACATTTTTACACATGTAATGTATCACTTTAAATATGGGATTATTTCCAATTTTTAAGACCATCCCCTCTACCACACTCCGCCTTTCAATCGTACATTCTCGGGCTCTTTCGTCGTACACTATAAAACCAACGGAAACACGTACGTTGCGATTGCTTCGAAATTGGTCGGTCAAAGACAATACAAACTCTCGTCTTTAACAGTATAAACAGTTACATTTTCAATGTTTTTTGCCTTTGATTTTTTTTCTTTTCTTTTTTTTTTTATATTAATGATAGCCATTTTTGCAAAACTTTGTCAACAACGCGCGTATGAATACACATAGCTATAGTTATCCGCGTCTATTGCTGGGAAATCCGATAGATGTTACTATTTAATATAATACATACACCCTATTTTAATACCTAAAGGGCAGCACACTACCCTGAATTCAGTGTTACGCTCTTTTTCCCCGTACAAGCGTCAGAGGTTACATCAGCAAGGGAATTCTCATTTGCATAATTATGTCAACTTCCGTCCCCCTATTACCAATTTTTCGCATTGGAGAAGCAGTAGACGATGATTTACAGTTGATTATAGCCGATACATGGACTTTATTTCAATGCCACCATAACGATACGAGAGGTAAGACCTTGACAAAGTGTATCTAAACGGTGCGAGTCTAATAATAATATTATATTGAATTTTTCGCCGAAAATTGCAAGCGATGCAGCTGGAAAAAAGAGAAAACCAAGATAGCGGTGTGATATACCTTGTAAATAGTTTGTTTACAGGGAGATAATTTTTGCAATATAGATATTTAAAACGTCGAGCGCCTGTGGTGAGAGGATATAATGATTGGCCGGGACACTTGACTTTCCTCCGGTTTACTCCCACAAATTTGATCCCCCCCCCCCTAACTCCAACATCAGTGCAAGTCGGTAAATAGCTAATATGTATATATAGATAATGTTCATTGTTGTTCAGCGCTTTATGATAATTGTTTCAATTAGTTAAAGAGCTATTTAAATGTAGAATAATATAAAATATCAATTGTTTGTATTACATGTACAAAAATAGAAAATGTTAAGGAAGGTTTGGGACATTTTATCCGGACTAAGAGGAAACGCAATTATTAGGTTAAGTTAGGCGTCTTCATACACGGCGACATGATGGTGTCCGCTACGCCTTAAACACAAGGTAGAATTCGACGTCCGCTATACTGTAAAAATATAACACGATTTAAGTGTGTTCACCAGGCTGTAAACACATACTGAAATGCTTTGTGTGTCGGCCAAGCTGTAAACACGCACTGACATTCTTCGAGTCGGTCACGCTGTAAACACACACTGAAATGCTTTGTGTCGGCCAAGCTGTAAACAAGCACTGACATTCTTCGTGTCGGTCACGCTGTAAACACGCACTGACATTCTGAAATGCTTTGTGTCGGTCACGCTGTAAACACACACTGAAATGCTTTGTGTCGGCCAAGCTGTAAACACGCACTGACATTCTTCGTGTCGGTCACGCTGTAAACACGCACTGACATTCTGAAATGCTTTGTGTCGGTCACGTTGTAAACACACACTGAAATTCTTTGTGTCGGTCACGTTGTAAACACACACTGAAATTCTTTGTGTCGGCCACGCTGTAAACACGCACTGACATTCCTGCGTATCTGCCGAGCTGTAATATGCAGGGGATGCACGCCGAGCTTCGTTGAAGTTGCTGCTAACAAAGCCAAGATTCCAGGGAGTTCCTCATACTGTAAACAAATCACGGTGCATTATCACACAACACTGAAATCCTTTTAGGTTTGTTTAATAGATGAACAAATGATATATTTGTAAAACTATACAAAATAGATTTAACAAAATAGAATATGAAATGTTAAAAAAAAACCCAACAGGAATGATATAATATAATTAAAAATAAATCTACCATGGTTATTGCAAAGATCAAAGAAATCCCGCAGATCATTATTCTGAAATATACATTCATACATAATAACTGATTATGAGAAAATTGATAAACATCTAACCTGCACCTCCTGTTTCGCTAACGCAACGATAAAGTTGGTAACTGATGATAATTCAGTCTGACAATCATAAAAGTAACCAATGTGTATATACAAAAATCATATAGGCCTAGTCAGTTTCGGAAACTGCTATGACGTCACAAAGTGACCTAATTCGTAGCGGGAAATGGTCCGAGTCGTAGTAGGATAGACGGTCTGAGATGTAGTAGGATAGAAATACAGTTTTTGTTTTCTTGGGTGATGCGGATAGCTTCCTCGATCTCAAAATGTTGTTTGAAATGTAAAAGCCTTGGCTTTTATATTTCAAAACATCTCTTGACATCGGAGGTCATCCTGCAACACCCACGAAAACGCGAACATTATTTCTTAAACATAGGGCATTGCACTGTAAGCTGTCCGAAGTATTGATTATTCCGGAGTACAAAATACATGCTCGAACGTCACACCTCGTGGGGATCCGGGTTGATAGAAAAGATTCTCAGTACCCCTTGCTTATTGTAAGAAGCTATTAAATGGGGCGGTCCTTCGGATGAGACCGCATAAACCGAGGTCCCGTTTCACAGCAGGTGTGGCACGATAAAGATTCCTCCCTGCTCAAAGGCCATAGGCGCCGAGCATAGGCCTAAATTTTGCAGCCCTTCGACGGCAATGGTGACGTCTCCATATGAGTGAAAAATTCTCGACCGGGACGTTAAACAATATATAATCAATCAATCAATCGAACATTACAACAGGCAAGTGAAGCCACAATAGGCACACGAGTGAAAGCAATCGGAACATCACCCGGCTTTTTCCGGAGAAAAAAACCTCGGACGTATTAGTAGGAATACTCATCGATTTGATGGATTTCAGTGATTCGGTTCCGAAAGCGATATAGAATATATATCCGTTTAAAAAGAACGACTTATCGCAATATGTGTTTTCTTTTTGATCACTGAGGTCATAAACCCATTATCTATTTGGTAGTGTTCTGTAGAACAGAATGTGAGTATATTGATTTGCCATGCAAGAATTATATCAACTGAAAAATCTTTATTACACCACATAACAAACCGAAACTCCAACATCAACTCGAAGGCCGTAGGATAATGTTGGTCGAGGGTTGGCATGGAGTGTGATTGATTGATTGCTTATTGTTTTTCGCCATACTCAACAATTTTTCAGTTATCTGGTGGCGTCCAGTTTTTGTAGATGGAGAAGAGAACCCAGGTACAATGTACCCGGAAAGAGATCACCGACCTTCCGAAAGTAAACTGGCAAACTTTCTCACATATATCGGCGCGAGCGAGAATTGAACCCACGCCGACTAGAGGTGAAAGGCCTTATGATTTTTAGTGCAATGTTCTAACCACTCAGCCACGGAGTGTTATGTAGACAGTGACGTGTATTGTTATTTTGATTACATATTTGAAAATAGAGTTCACAAATCAAATATGACTGTACGATTAAAGATAATTTACTTTGTTTGATATCTGTTTGTCAATAAGCAATACTTCTACATTTCTTTTTCAACACCCACTATTTCTAACTTTTTTTTTTACTAACATTCGTTTCTCCGTTGTTTACAAAATGTTGTCTGTTTCCGAGTGGGAAAAATCAGATACACTACGAATAGAAACTATAGAGGTGTTCCATAAAGGCACAAAAAGGGTTAGATGAAGGTCAAATTACAGGGTTTTTAATCAAGGGCACGTGTCTGTTTTCATAAATTATATAACAAATATATAACAAATAAAAATATACATTTAAAATGTAAAGATAAACTTCTTTCATTTACAAAATATTCACTAAATACAGATTGGACAGTAAATAATCTGGTGTCTTTTTCTCTCTTATATACATTATCACAAAAAGCTTGTCAGCTGGAGCGCCAGCCGTCACAAGACTGTATTGTCGTCGTCCATTGGTTCATTTAAAGGCTGGTTAGCTACGACATCCAATTCAATGTTGTTATCGATTTGTTTGGATCTGGAGATAAACAACAGAAATTTAATACATTTTTAAATGTGAATCTGGTCATGTGTAGGGTGAGTAGCTTGTAGCGATGATATACGCTATGCGCAAAGAAATTCCTAGAAAATACAGATTTAATATGTGTACATCAGCTCTAGGTAGTTGTATTTATTTTGGAAAAGAAATCGCATGATTTCACTCCACAATTATAAATTGCTCCATTACGAAGCCAAAGTCCAGCCAACACTTGGCTAATTTGTGTTGATCATCACTTGATAAATGAGGACCTTAACACGTTAAGAAGGAACCAGTATGGTTAATGTTTGTATTCAGTTACCAGGATACAGCGCGGACAAGGAGTCTAGACATTACACATAGTAACCTTAACATTACTTCACTGACACTGGTTTATGATCGTAAGACATTTATAGATCACAAGCGATCTTGGCATAAAGTTTACAGATCACAAGCGGCCTTCCATAAAGTGTGCATATCACAAGCGGCCTTGGTATAAAGTATGACCCTGTAAGATCAAAGAGGCAGTTAAAAGACTTTTAGTATTTCCCTGCTAGATACCTTGTTCACGTGACGTGTGACCATAATCATGACCCTTTCCACGTGACTTGTGACCATAATCATGACCCTTTCCACGTACATTGAGTTCAGAATCGTGGACTTTTTCCATGACTTGTGTCTAATATGCACAGCCTGTGCAACAATTTTTGAAACTTTTCTCAGTAACCTTGACATTAATCAAATGACCTCTGGTCAGCGACACGAAGCATTCTATGGTAGAAAGTATAGACATCTCGTATGTTGATATAATATTGTCATTTGTATTTTTTTGTTAATTTTACTACATGGGTATAAATACAAACATTGCAGTATGACAATATACCTCAAAGAGATTAAGAACTTTTCTTTTCTAGTTACATCCACCTTGTCTAGAAAACCTTGGATTACATTCACGATATATGTTATTGTCAGTGGTAATAGCGCATCGTACAGCCATCTGCTTGTGTCTTACAAACATTACAGAAATGTGAAATAACTTGTATGGATTTAATTATTCTAACCTTGCTCTATTCTGACTTTCGTCATTAGGATTGTGGATTGTTGTTCTACATTAAGCACGAGGACGAATGCTGTCAGACAGTTTGTAATGTTGTAACATGTGTACCCTAGATCACTCTCACTTAATATTTTTCTATAGGTAAGCAATATATCAATATACACATGTACTTGTTAAATCAACCAACTCAGTGTAAATAGCCCCGTGGGGATCCGGGTTAGAATAGATCCTCAGTTCCCCTTCCTTGTCGTACGAGGCCACTAAATGGGGCGGTCCTTAGGATGAGACCGCAAAAACTGAGTCCCCGTTTCACAGTAGATGTGGCATGATAAAGGTCGCTACCTACTCAAAGGCCATAAGCGCCAAGCATAGGCTTAAATTTTGCAGCCCTTAACCGGCAATGGTGATGTCTCAATATCAGTGGAAAATACTCGACCGGGACGTTAAACAACATATAATCAATCAATCAAAAACTCAATCTCAGCGTAAATGCCGTTTCTTTCAGTGAAAGGGAGATAATCCAAAGTATTCCTCACCCCTGCCTTATCTTGGATTCTACATTTTTTGTAAATGTTACTGTAGCTTTTAAACTCACATAAGCTGAAGATTCAAATGAGTCATTCTGAGAACGTTTTGTCCGGAGCCAGTCTCTCCTTCTGTCCGTAAACTTTTTTAACATTTTCGAATTCTTCTCCAGGACCACGGGACTAATTTCACTTACACTTGCCAAAAAGCATGCGTTGACAAAGAGGATTCAAGTTTGTTCAAATGAAGCAATTTCAATCAAACTTGGCAAAAATTAATTTTGGGTCAACGGTATTCAAGTTTGGTCGAATGAAGGACCATGTTCCCTCCAAAGGGAAGATGATGAAGGAAAGGCAAAAATAAGTGGGATCATTTAAAAATCTTCTGAAGAATTACTAAGCAAGAAAAGTTGAAATATATATGAATGCTTCCAGGTATGGTGTAAATACAAGTTTGTCAAAATCAGGACACCGGGGGGTAAGGTAGGGTCACGATAGGAGATCAAATTTTCCATTGTGTATAGAAGATAAATCTTTGTTTGTTTGTTTGTTTGTTTTCCTCCACACTCAACAATTTTTCACTTATCTGATGGCGTCAAGTTTTTGTAGGTGGAGGAGAGAACCCAGATACAATTTACCCGGGAAGAGACCACCGACCTTCCGAAAGTAAACTGGCAAACTTTCTTACATATATCGGCGAGAGCGGGATTCGAACCCGCGCCGACTAGAGGTGAGAGGCCTTAATCTTTGAAAATCTTCTCAAGGGCAACAGGACCATGATTAATCATTAATATTCAAGTATTCTCAGGTAGTGCAGATTCAAGTTTGTTGAAATTGTGGTCCCTGAGGGTAGGGTGAGGCCACAATAGAGTTTTACATAGAAATATATAGAAAAAAAATCTTTAAACAGTTTACATCAGGACCATAATTACTCATATTAATATGCAAGTAATCCCGGGTAATGCACATTCAAATTTGTTCAAATTGTGATCTCCGGGGGTACGGTGAGGCCACATTTGGGGATCAAAAGCTTTACATGAGAGTGTATCGGGAAAATCGTCTTCTCAATAACATCAGGGCAATAAATACTCATATTAATATGAAAGTACCCCAGATAGTGCAGATGGAAATTTGTTTAAATCACGACTATTTGGGTGGGGGTAATATGGGGCTACGATAAGGTATAAAATTTTTACATTGGAATATATAGGGAAAGATATTTTGATTTTGTTTCTTGTGATATTGTATCACGGTTATATTGTGACCCTATGAGCCTAGGTAGAGGCCACAATATTTGAGGTCAGAAATTTTCATGGAAGTAAAGTCTTTTAAAAATCACAATAATTGAACAACATCATGCAGGGCCAAGTTGACTCCTGCGAGCGGTGTGGCCCATGGGACTCTTGTCTTTTGTTGCTATGTATCTTTAACAAATTATAATTGCCGTGTCTATGTTTCATGGTCCCGTGAGGATCCGCGTTGATGAATAGATCCTCAGTACCGCTTACTTGTCGTAAGAGGCGACTAAATGGGGCGGTCCTTTGAATGAGACCGCAAAAATCGAGGTCCCATGTCACAGCAGGTGCGGCACGTTAAAGATCCCTCCCTGCTCAAAAGCCATAAGCAACATCCTATAACCCCCAACACCCTATAACCCCAACATCCTATAACCCAACATCCTATAACCCCAACATCCCATAATCCCAACATCCTATAACCCCCAACATCCTATAAATACGGGATTTATATATTTCTAGTACTAGTGATTGATTTACGTGGTGGAACATTCTGTACATGTATTAATGTTTTGAGGAATCTGCATTAGTATAGCAGTCTAGATTATATAAAGTTAGTATATACAGACAGTCATTTTCAAATCATCAATATTGCGGTGGCGACTCTCGGCTGTACTCACCCATCAAAGTTAATTGTATCTTCGATCGTTTCCGGCAATTTCCGGTTGAGAGTTTCCGGTAAGGTAATGGACAGCAAACCAACGATAACTGCTGAGACTCCGAACACAGACATCGGAAGTACTCGCCCAACATCACCTTCGACGATCTGGCCCTGATATTTAAAATAAATTACAGATAAATAACCCATTTTGCGTATTGTAAAGCTATTCGACTCGATATTTTTCTTGCATCTCTGAAAAACATCGATCATTCTTCGGTCCACGCTGTATACATTAGAGATCTTCGGGCTGAAATGAAATGTTCTTGTACTATGCCTTGGAATTCGTCCGGGGAAAATGGAAAATGTGTCAATGGCCTGCCCGGTATCAAATACAGAAACAACTGGAATCTTTTGAGGGAAAATACAACTCGAGCAAAACACAAATTTCTGTCAAAAATACCACGTCTCTATAACGATACATCTCATGAATATTCAGATGAAGAAGCTACTAGCACAGTAAAGGAAATGTATATTACCATAAACAAAGAAGATTATGTAAATCTGGGGCTGTCTTCCCTCGGTAAACATCGGTCTTTATTATATATCATCCCTCGGCAAACCTCGGTCTTTATTATTTATCTCTCTATCAAACCTTGTAGGCAATATTTAGTAAAGACTCGCTGAAATAAAGGAAATGTAAAATTACTATTTGAAAATGACCTGAAAATCTTCACTGCAGACTACATGTATCACGGTGGCTCTGTTAACGAAGGACGGCGAACAGATTACATGTATCGCGGTGGTTCTGTTAACGAAGGACGGCGAACAGACTACATGTATCGCGGTGGTTCTGTTAACGAAGGACGGCGAACAGATTACATGTATCGCGGTGGTTCTGTTAACGAAGGACGGCGAACAGACTACATGTATCGCGTTGGCTCTGTTAACGAAGGAAGGCGAACAGTGCTTGTAAACTGAGAAGTGTTCACTCCGTGTAACCCACTTGAATGCATTGAATAACACTGTCTCTTCAATTTAGAGGATGTGGACTCGATAAAAGGGAAGTTCGAATCTGGGCCGGTTAAGTGATCTAAGCATTGACTATTCCCTTCGTCGAACGTTTGTTATTAGAAATGCATGCCAGGATCCAGAATGTTTTTAAGATTGACCGGGGTGGGAGGTAGGTAATCTGGTAATAAAGTTATGAATAATATGAGTTTTATTTCGTTCCATGAGAGGGGGCCCAGTGCTCCACCTCTGTGTCCGTTAGATCCGCGCTTGAAACGAGAGTAAAGGGAACGTGAAGTGTGGGTACGATTAATAACTCCGAGTATAGAGTTTGGACTGGGCCTAAAACGAACACCAAGTGTCAAAATGGATTGATTAATTGATTATTTATTGCTTTCCGCCACACTCAACACTTTTTCAGTTATCTGGTGGCGTCCAGTTTTTGTTGGTGGAGGAGACAACCCAGATACAATGTACCTGGGAAGAGACCACCGACCTCCCGCAAGTAAACTGGCAAACTTGCTCACATAACGCCGCGGCCGAGATTCGAACACGCGCCGACTAGAGGTGAGAGGCTTTGTGATTTTGAGCCCGATGCTCTAACCACTTGGCCACGGAGGCCCCCGTCAAAATGGAAGCTTAAAGAGGTGAAATATTCTCATTGCAACACAAACAACGAGCCATTAGCATAACTGAATATAATAAGTTGGCAAACAGCACCATAACCCCTAGTTTAACAATTCCAGTCGTAAAATAAACATCATGAATAAATGGATACAGGCATTAGGAAAACAAAGTATGGAGACCATCATCTGTTGTAAAACATTTCTAGAAAACGTTAAAAATCAATATATCATATAATTGAAATAAAAGAAAAAACAATTGTGTTTACCAAATCAACAACGTAAGGGGCCAACATTCCGCCAAAACGTGCGCAGAAGTTAGCGACTCCAAGAGCAGAGTTTCTGATCACTGTCGGGAAAAACTCCGCAGAGTAAAGGAAGATAGTCCCAAAGGAGGCCGCCGATCCGATCTTACCCATCAGAGACAGGCCCACCGTCACCCACTGCAGATCTGTGAAGATGATAGGGATACTGTTTACAATTATGAAGGAATAAATTATCATGCATCTGAAATTTAATTACTGCATTCATCTCACTAAAATGATTTAATTGGCTGATTCTGCATATTCATGACATAGACAACGTGGGAATTCACCCCTGAAGTATCAGTTGAATGAATGTGTATGAGAGAGAGAGAGAGAGAGAGAGAGAGAGAGAGAGAGAGAGAGAGAGAGAGAGAGAAAATATATGTCAAACAAGCCTATGGCAATTAAATTCTATTATCCTGGCGTGTAGACAAGTCTCCTAATGTTGTATCACAATAAAGCGTGTCATATAGTGTTTTGTTTTACAATTGTGTTTTTATTTTTAAAACTAGAGTAACCTTTAACGAACTATGATATATAATGGTAGCTCATTTTTGTATTGGAAGAAATTTTGTGAACAAACTGGTTTTCAGTTACCTTGTGATCCATACAAAATTGGGAATATTGTCAGTACCAGAGCCACGCCCCCAGACAAGAGGGAGAGAATGTAGACTGGCTTCCTTCCCACCCGGTTCAACAGAGGCATGCACAGTAGAAAGCCCACAATTTCCGCCAGACTAGTGAGAAAAAAGTTCAGGTAGACATTGCCGCCCAAATTACTGACGTTCAATGACAGTCCACTAAACTCCATGGCTACAACCAACCTGTAGGAATCATCATCATCATCAACATCCACATCATTGTCATTATCATCAACATATCATTATCATCAACATCATCATCAACAACAACACGAACATCATCATAATCAACACTATTATTATCAATATCATCATCATCATCGTCATTTCTTTATGATCACTGGAACAGAGACGACAGATATACTGGTCTGTCTGCGGGAATACTTTTATATCTCTGAATACAAACGCCATTAAATTAACGAAGATATGCAAAGGCCACCTCAGATACTCCACTTTTCGATATGTTGCATCCAGAAATCCAAGTTTTTATAGTTTTGATATCAACAACTTAAAAAACTGCCAGGGAAGAGGAGATGATTATATACTTAAACTCGCAAATAGAGAATTGTCTACCAAGGAGTTGAACAAGGACACTTCGTGTGAGATGCGGAAAAACCAGGCCTTTGTATTTTCTGCTTTTACAAAACAGTCTCCTGAAGTTGATCCGCCAATACGTCAGTTTTGTATTATGACGTCAAAACGTCTACCGTCATGTCCATTGTCTTGCTCTGTATAATATTTCGTTATACTATTGTGGCGCTCTTCATCTGCATGGTATCACGTGACAAAGATGAAAATGAAATAAAACTTTTCTTGGGTCAAAGAGATGGGATTTTACGAGATCCCAGTCAACTCCAATTAAAAGACACCAGAGTCTTCCACATCTGCTTCGTACTTTGATATTTTAGTGAAAATTTTATTTGTTAACGGTAAAGTAACAACTTAGTTTCATTACAAACGGGATGACTTCAGTTCCTCCATCGTCAACTTTTAATATCTATGCAGCAACATTCCATTATCCCCGGTGTTTATGTTTTTCAACTGACAATATGCAAGAACTTGTTCTGTGTATGATAATTTTTATTAAAATCATAGTTGGTTACTGACAAACAAGCTGATGTTACAAGAGTTTCAACAATCTCGTTTAAAATAAGCATTTCGCAAATTCTATAATCGTTATTGGTTGATTGATTGATTATATATTGTTTAACGTCCCGGTCGAGAATTTTTCACTCATATGGAGACGTCACCATTGCCGGTGAAGGGCTGCAAAATTTAGGCCTATGCTCGGCGCTCAGGGCCTTTGAGCAGGGAGGGATCTTTGCCGTGCCACACCTGCTGTGACACGGGATCTCGGTTTTTGCGGTCTCATCCGAAGGACCGCCCCATTTAGTCACCTCTTATGACACGCTAGGGGTGCTGCGGATCTATTCTAACAACCCGGATCCTCACGGGGTTAGTTGTTATTAAAAACGATATACTTTGTCAATACAACCTGTTATTGGGTCGCATGCTCTCTGACGTGTTTTATACCAATTGTTAGGACTACGGATTACTTCGTTTACCTGATCAAGGTATAGGGCTCACGGCGGATGTGACCGGTCGACAGGGAATGCTTACTCCTCTTAGACACCTGGTCCCATCTGTAGTATGCCCAGGGGTTCGTATTTGTCAAACTCTTAAAGTAATACTACTCTAAATCTCAAAATTAATTTTGTTGTAAAAGTGTTCTATCGTGATAGTTGTGTATGTTTCTTTAACCCTAATCATTTATAAAATTAAAACTAAATTTCAGATTTTATCAAATTAAAGATTCAGGTTTTGTTGAATGCATATCATGATATAGAAATTCATTTTTTGTATGGAAAGACAATGATGTAATTTTAATTCAGTCAGGGCCTCAGAATATATTTTCTAACACGAATATCAATGACAAACGTATATACCTTATTTTTACTGTCATAGAAATAGTAAATCAAACTCTTACAATCAAAATTTTCGGGATAAAAAATGACAGCTATTCTGGACAATATAATCAGGGATCATGGGCCATTTTTATCGATTAAAACTAAACTTTTGTACGTACATGGCAAAATATATGAAACACATACGCTAACATCATTTTTTCATCAATATTTAATCAGAAATCTCCATTTCATTTTTGGGGGGGGGGTGGAGTGGAGTGGGTCATAGTGCACAAGACATCATATCACTGAATGACGTGAAGAAATCTGGCATGAAAGATAACCTGAACTTTACAGAAAATGTCCCAAATTGACTCCGCTGTGAAAAATGACGCAGAAGTTGATCTCATACATGCTCGATGGGATTCAGGTGTGACAGCAGGTCGCTCCATGCGCCCGATAGTTTCCCTCTGCAAATACTCCTGAACACATGACAACGATGGGAACGGGCGTTATCGTCCATCAGAATGACATTTGGCCCGACTGCACCTGCAAACCTGACGACTGGTTGAAGAATTCCATCCCTGTATCGGAGAGCGGTCAGTGCGCCGTTTCTGATGGCTACCATGTCAGTGCGACCCGCAAGAGAGATCCCACTCCAAATCATCACAGAACCACCCCAAACCGATTGTCTGGTCCCTGTCTACACGCCTGCGACCATCGTGGAAGTCCAGACAGAATAAGGATTTATCCGTGACACAGTACCGGCTCCCAACCGCGTCTATCCCAATTCACACGTTGACGTGCAAATCCAGGTATGCTTGGCGATGACGTGGGATACATCTGGGACGCACTACTGGTCTGTAATCCCTGAAGCATGAAGTCAGTTTCGCAAAGTCTAGGGCGTAACGTGCAGGCCTGTGGCAGCATTAAACTGACGAGTCAGTCTTGGAACAGGTTGAAAACGCTGTCTCCGGTCCAACGTTACGATGTACCGATCTTGGCGTTGCGTTATGGTACGGCGACTACCACTCTTAGACCTCTTATTAACTTACCAGTCCTCTGAAATCGTGTCCAGAGTCTAAAGATGACACTCTGGGACACACCAAACCGGATAGCAACATCTCGCTGGGTTTGTCAAGCCTGAAGCATTCCGATTGTTTGATTGCGCTCATCTTCATGTAAATGACGTCTTTGTGATGGCATATCTTTACCCAAGTAACATTCAATCGCTGTTCACTTTATCAATAACGTGGTGATGTCTGCTAACTGATTGTTTGCCTTACAGTGTACCACATGTGTATCGTCCGGCACACGTGTAATAAGTTTTACTGAACATCCCGACCATACTTTTAATTCTCTACTTCATCATTTCATAATTTTTGTTAATACTTTATATTCCGACATATTGTGTATTCTGATAAAAAGGCGGCCTCCGTGGTCGAGTGGTTAGAACATCGCGCTTAAAATCACAAGGCCTCTCACCTCTAGTCGGCGCGGGTTCGAATCTCGCTCGTGCCGATATGTGTGAGGAAGTTTGTCAGTTTGCTTTCGGAAGGTCGGTGGTCTCTTCACGGGCACATCTTATCTGGGTTCTCTCCTCCACCAATAAAAGCTGGGCGCCATCAGATAAGTGAAAAATTGTTGAGTGTGGCGGAAAGCAACAATTAATCAATCAATCAATCTGATAAGAAAGATCTCCCAGAGCATGTCTGATTAGACAGGTTTCAATGTATTGACTCTATATGGTGTGCCTGTAATGGCTATCTCGACTGTTTATATCACATGCACCCAGGACTTCGCACTTGTCACACACAAACAACTTACTTACAGATCTAAAATGAACAAGTGAAGATAATAAGCAGTGATTAATCTCATAAATCATATCAAGAATAAAAAATAAGAGAAGAGGAAGCACGAACCCCTGGACATGTCAGAGGCGAGATGTGGTGCTTAGGAGGAGTAAACGTTCATGTTGACCGGTAATACCTGCCGTGAGCCCAATACATTTATCAGGTAAACGGAGTAATCCGTATTCAAATCCAGTGTGAAAAAACCGCCTAATGATTTGTATGAAACATGATATATAATATCCTCTCCATTATACTCATGTCCACCATGGGTTGTATCTTAGATGATGCTAATGGATGCAGTAGGTAGTATATAACTTGATGTAGTATCTCAGATTTACAGATGAATGCTGCGTCCGTAAATACAGATATAGGAACCCATTATCACGACAACATCCATACTCATGCCAGCTAGATGTTTGAACGTTCTCGTTCACAGTGGTTACTGGTGCATGATACTGACGTATTATACTTGTGTAATAATATAAGTGTATATCATGCCTCACTTGTCTTTAATCATTGCATTAGACTTTTTAACAAAACATTTAATACAAATAATTCTAGGTCAGTAATCTCTAAACACCTACCAGTTAAGGCATATAACGATAAACCTGAAGACCAGAAGGGGGTACGACATCATCTTGCAGATTGAAACACGCCCTCTACTGGCAGCCTCGTTTTCTTTCACTGTCAGAATTCGATCTGGACACTCTCGTTTGTTTATTCTGGCGGCGTGTCGAAAAATCACCTCTGCCTCTTTGTGCCTCCCACGGACTACCAACCAACGAGTGGACTCTGGGACCAACCTATCAGAAGATTTTATCAAGAATAACTCGTATCATACTACCTCTAACGTTACTGCGAATAACTCGCATTACTCTAACTCTCACAACATCGAGAATAAATCATCTCATCCTAGCTCTGACGAAATCAAGGGTAACCCATCTCATCCTAACTCAATGAGATCTAGAGCAACTCATCTAATCCTAACTTGGATGAGATCAAAATTAAACAATCTCACCCTAGCTCTGACCAGATCAAAAATAACTCCTCTCATCAAAACTCTCACGAGATCAACTCTAACTCGGTGTACAGGGACGTTTTACATAGATGTTAAGTATGTCAGTACTTATTTTACAGCTCTAATATCACGGGGGGGGGGGGGGGGGGGGGGGGCTCCGTGATTAGAGCTTTGCGCTCAAATCACAAGGCCTTTTACCTTTAGTCGGCGAGGGATCGATACTGGCGCCGATATTTGTGAGAAAGTTTGCCATTAACTTTCGGAAGGTCGGTAGTATTTTTCCGGATACATTGTATCTGGGTTCTCTCCTTCACCTATAAAAAGCTGGACGCCACCAGATATCTGAAAAATTGTTGAGTGTGGCGGAAAACAATAAAAAAAATTAATCACTCGTAATATTACGACTCTGAAAAAATAATTAAAGTATGTTTATCTATTACATGTTTGCAGAGATCACTCTTATTGATAGAAGGTGTACTTCGATTGTTTAAACGGAGAAAATATTTATGTTACTGGTGAACTTTTCGGGGGTGGAGGGGGGGGGGGGGGGGGGGGGAGACTCTTAGATTTAAAAACGAGTTGCGTAAAGATTTGTAAAACATATTTGGTATTTACTGCAAATACAAACTAAAATTTATCTGAAAACAACTCGCTATAGAACTTCATCACAGATCGGTTCATCGCATCTGGGGATGCAGTTTTACCCTCACCACTGATAGGAAAGAAACAGAACAGTTGGCAGCGACATGGCCAGATTGAGGTATCGCCAGTCCCTGATGAGGTAGGCCGCCGCCGCTAACAGAAGCACACCCAGCCCCCAGAACAGCTGGAAGAACATTCCCGCCCACATCCGCATGCTCGGTCCCACCAACTCAAGGTCTGCAAGGATGAGTATTATAAATGTACGTTGTTAAATGTCATCGCGGTAATCTCAAATCTTTCGAAACCGAACTCTTAAACAGGGCACTGTATTATATATATATATGTGTGTGTGTGTGTGTGTGTGTGTGTGTGTGTGTGACATCAGACTTGTTCATATTTTGTTCTTTTGTATACATCCCTCAAACACAGACAAAGGTACACGCTAAATGTAATCATCTAATGCTCTTTTAAAAGATTAAATACCAAAACTATCCAGTTAGTTTAATGGCTTTATTTACAAGAAAGAGCCGTCAATTTCATCGTTGTTTTGTTACAAAAGAATTGAAGAATTGATCAAACGTTTAATAAAATTCTACTTTCATTCTTGTAGGACTCATATGCGTTTTCAGTTTCTAGAAGCCAGATTAGATTTTTAGACACGCTATGAGGTCACGTGTATTTTATCATTATTATTATTATTATTGATTTTTACTTTTTTTATGTTTTATTTATTTATTTTTGTAATTTGATTACGGAATAATAGGGCGGTTGTGATTGGCTATTTCACCCTGTTCAGTACGTGGCCAGATGGGTCTCATTTCATACGAGAAGACGTTTATTAACGCATACACCAAAATCGTCTCCAAAACAATTGTTTTATTTACTCCCTTTGAATAATTGTCTATTATCTCCCTTTGTAAATGTGATGGGGAAACACTTGGGGTAATGAAATAACAGGTCTTTTGCTTGTTCACTGATTAAGAAACCTCGTAGTATTTTTGTCTACAAAATTGAATGAAATATATTTCGAAAAGCTTGCCAAAGACAAAGTATATATACTTTATTTCATAACACTTCAAAAAAAAAAAAAAAGGAAAGAAAAAGAAAGAAGTGAAAATCACTGGTCTTTCAGATATGACCTTAAAAACGGAGGTCCCGTGTTGCGGCAGGCGTTGGCACGTTAAAGAGCCCTCACTGCTAAAACCGGCACCTAAAATGCTCTTCTACAGCATTAGATAAAATATTACCAAGATTAAAATGTTTCCTATGAGATAAAAATCTAAACATAAGCAACATCGACACCGTACAAATTAAATTTACTGACAATAATATGGTTTTATTTTTAGTAATGCATTGTTACACATTAAAAATAAGCCTTGTGCAGACACATTAGTGCTTAAAACTTCCATATGACATATCCTACTGCCGCCTAGCGGCCGGTAAGAATCGGTTGGATAAATCTCTGAATTGCAATGTATTCGCTATCAGTGAAAACAGCCAATCACAGTCGTCCTTTTCATCAGGCTGTTTTCTGGATATCGGTATCGTGCCAACATCTGCCAGGACCTTCGGTAATGTCCTGCGTCTGCCGACGGAAGTGGTTACCTTGAGGATTCGAACAGTCACATCTGTAAGATCAGTGCCTTGCTTACCCATTACATATGTTGTGCTAACGAGACCGCCGACGGAAACTCCCGAGAAGAACCGAAGCGTTGAGAAGACCCAGAAATCAGTGACGAAAGAGACGGCGATATTGGACACAATATGTAGAATAAAACTCATCATCAGTGCGTGCTTTCTGCCAAACCTGGAACGTAAGAAATCGTGAAATACTCGTGTACGGATGCACATTCTGCACATCCTTCTAACTTCACTATAGTAATATATATACATGCATTTACATATGTACGGTACTGTTTAATCTGATTGATGTTGAATAAAAGCATAGCATTTACAAGCTAAATGGGATCCCATTTTCTTTTGATACATTTCGTCAAATACATGTACAACTTTAACCAGTAAAGGCGTCTGAAACAATCAGATCAGGCTGAGGCGACTCACGCGTCAGACAGAATGCCGATTCCGAGGGACCCGATCGTGAACCCAGCCATAAAGGCCATAGTGGCGTGTGTTCGGTGTAGTTTCTTCCTACATACCAAGTTATCCTTCAAGTAAAGCAAAACGGTGAGCAAAATTAAACCAGTGATGTATGTTCGAATGATGTGTTACACATAAGTATGATGTGTTACACGTAAGTATGATATGATACAGGTAATTATGATATGTAAAGAATCTCTTTGCAGAAAGCCAGCTTAATGTCAGTAGGGCGTTAACGTTATGTCACTGTGCAATTATCCCAGCTTGTTGTTGAACTTTACGAAATCATCCTTTTCAAATATCAAAAAATTATCTTTGGAATTGTAGAAATATGCAACCTAGAGGCCCTGAAGCGTACTACATTGTACCACACCAAATGAACCTCGACTAGAATCGTTCCTTTCTCGCACCAAACTGTTCCCTTCAAACCGTTCAGCGTTCTCCTCCCAGACCAAAGCGTTCCATTCTCATCTAAAACTGGGTCTCAATGACGCGTTTCTACCCTCACAAAGTTTGATCCCGCATGGCCATTCAGAACTAACTCGAGAATTTCAAAAGCGGTCTTATTTCATACCATCTTAACCAGGTACAAAGTCGAGCCAACTTACACTTCCTTAATGAAATCTGTAATTAATGTTTGACATGAAACACGGCCGAATTTATTGATTGATTGTTTGTTTATTTTACGACCCGTCAACAATTTTTCACTCATATTGAGATTTCACCGGCTGCAAGTGAAGTACCACAAATGTAGACTTATGCAATAGCGCTCAGGGCCGTAGCAGCGAGGGTTCTTTAACGTGCCAACGTCTACCGTGACACGGGACCTCTGTTTTTAAGGTTATGTCCGAAAGAACCGTGATTCCCACTTCTAAATGCCGAGCGTTATTGAGTGATGGGATTTAAGAATACATGAAATTGCGTGATATTATTAACAAATAGAAGTGACAAAATTGCCATTTTCATTAAGTTGCATTAACTTTCAGAAAGTTGCAATTATTTTGTGACATTTCGATTAAATATGTATGATTGTAAGCAATTAGCGACATTCCATACCTCGGTAGCGAACGTGCTGTCAAAATCACTTTTATCGAACACCCATCGTCGACATTCGTATGAATACATGGAAAAATTATCCGAGGCGGATTTTGTAGGGGTGGAGTTCAAATGTCTTTGAAACATCTGACATCGAGAGTAACGTATGCCCTCGCCAATACTGGAGTGAATGTAAATGTCCAGCGGGATCGTCTGGTTGACAATGCGCTCGTGATCTGGACCCTGGATTGCAAACGTGTCCTTATGGAGATGGGGAACGGAACACCTTCATTTAAAAAAAAAAAAATAAATAAAATTAAGATCGAGGTTTCATGATTATCTGTTTGTGTATGAGATGCCCTTTACGAAGAGATTAATTTCGTCTTTAGAATGACTCATCATTGTATATCGTGGTTGCACTCTTGCTGCCCAAACGAGAGAGCTGGCGACAAAGTTCAAGTAAAGGTCAAAGTTTTGGTTAGTACAATGTAGTTGTAGTTAGTAATCAGTTTGATATTGTAGTGTCTTCTAATAGAATTAGACTAATTGTATAAAAGGTACAGCATCAATATACTGATCATGAGGAAGATGTTGTCTCTGAAAACGAATTTATGGTAACAAGAAAGTGTTTACAGCACTGTAGACGTCATTCTGTATGCTGACGGATTACCAGCCGCCAGTCAACATCAACTCCCATCAGCCATCACTGCCCCCTACCTGTACGTATGTACAAGTTTCCATCCTTACTTCAGAATATATAAGAAATATTATGTAGATATATTTTATTTACATTAAAAGCTAGGAGACTTCTTCCCTCTAAAATACATTTATTTTTTTTATTTTTACCTTCGCAAATAAAACTTGCATCAGGCGCCCTCTGACGATAAGATTTGATTTGAACATATTTAATTGTAATACAATCACAAAGGGACCAGACACAAGTTCTGAAGCATAGACCGCCCTCTCCCTATACACATGTCTGAACATGAATGACGTGTTTCATAATATGCATGATTAATTGACATTAAAATATGAGCATACAAGGATATATTCAATAATATTCATGGAATCTCATAACATATATATGTTACATGGATGTTCATATTACTAGATTATTAGTTAAATTGATCACTTTCTGTAAGAAATCTGTGAATAAGAGAGAAAAGATATTCATTTTCCTCATTACTGAAAGAAGCGTCACCCCCAGAGCAGAACATGTGTATTCATTATCTGAAGTTTGTCAGTACTAAATATCTTGTCTGGCATTTCTGTACTTATTACATGAAAAGAAATAATAATGATAGTAATCCTCTGGTAATCCACATGTACATAACGGGCTATCAATGATACTGCAGCGGAATCAATCTGTATTAAGAATGCAGTGATGACGAAGCCTTGTATGTATAATACTTAAACGTAAAAAGTATTTCGGCTAAGTCTAAATTTTAACTTGTTCATTAACTCCAATTTTTGTTTGGCTTTTATTAGTATTGTGTCAATATAATAAGACCAGCTGAGATCTTGAGAGAAAATGACACCCAAATGTTTAGAATGCGTAACAAATTTTAAAGGACATTGCTGAAAGAATAGACTATACGATTGTTCGAATAATGATATGCTAAAACAACTTTAGAGCAGTTGAGTTGGTTAGACTGTAGTAAATAAAATTACTTACCTGTGGTCAGGTGCGAAAAGAATAAAGACGGAGAGGCAGGTCTGAATGGCCGTGAAAACCACAGGAAGGGTGTACAACACGTAGAGCTTTTTCTGATAAAGCCCAAAGGAACCAATCACCTCAAACACGTCATCATACGCCATGCCCGATACCGCTCTCAATTCCGTGGATTTTCTCTTCCCAAAACGATTAGTTATAGACTTGATACATTTCGTTTATTGCACAATTCACACCTGTAAATTAAAGTTATCGTCCTTGAATGGGCAATGAGTCTAGAGTTACCGTCCTTGAGTTGGCAGTGAACACTAATCTACGCCTAGAGTTGCCGTCCTTGAATTGGCAGTGAGCACGAATCTACGCCAAGAGTTGCCGTCCTTGAGTTGGCAGTGAACACGAATCTACGCCAAGAGTTGCCGTCCTTGAATTGGCAGTGAGCACGAATCTACGCCAAGAGTTGCCGTCCTTGAGTTGGCAGTGAACACGAATCTACGCCAAGAGTTGCCGTCCTTGAATTGGCAGTGAGCACGAATCTACGCCAAGAGTTGCCGTCCTTGAGTTGACAGTGAACACGAATCTACGCCAAGAGTTGCCGTCCTTGAATTGGCAGTGAGCACGAATCTACGCCAAGAGTTGCCGTCCTTGAGTTGGCAGTGAACACGAATCTACGCCAAGAGTTGCCGTCCTTGAGTTGGCAGTGAGCACGAATCTACGCCAAGAGTTGCCGTCCTTGAGTTGGCAGTGAACATGAATCTACGCCAAGAGTTGCCGTCCTTGAATTGGCAGTGAGCACGAATCTACGCCAAGAGTTGCCGTCCTTGAATTGGCAGTGAACACGAATCTACGCCTAGAGTTACCGTCCTTGAGTGGGCGGTGACGACTAATCTATCTTTGACACAATCCATATAAATAGGATTTTTCAACAATGGTATAATAATCTGAAAAGAAAATTTTAGACAGATGCAGAAAATCCATTTCCCTCTAAACATCAACGCATTGGTGATATTTTAATCTCATTGAAAATTCCAGGGGCATGATCAATCAATCGAAGGTGATCCTTACAGTTTGTTTCGATAAAGTCTAGGTGCGTGGCCTTACTTTAAAGGAACCAGGACATGACGTCTAATGAAAACCCTTATGCCTGGTCAGGATGTGGAGTCGGATCAAATTTAGGTTTAAAAGGAGTGTGTTCAAAGAAATACCGCGAGCATCAGACAGGAAGTTGTGTAACCAGTGACGTTTTCCATGGAGCTTACACAGCTTGGTTGTTGCTTTTGATTGTTGTTCTGAAAAGAAGGAAAACATTTTGAATGCATTTTTATACTACTGTTTACAAGAAATTCAAGTCCATCTTTACAATATACAGTATGCTTAGTTTCATCATTGTTTACCAGTAGAAAATTATGACAGTCATGTCATGATATAGACAGGCAGAAATTATTTTAATGTTTGACTGTTTGTTTGTTTGTTTGATTTACGTCCCGTCGAGAATTTTTCACTCATATTGAGACGTCACCAGCTGTAGATGAAGTACCACAAATTTAGACCTATGCTTAGTGCTCAGGGCCGTAGCAGTGAGGGTTTTTTAACGTGCCAACGCCTACCGTGACACGGGACCTCCGTTTTTAAGGTCATATCCGAAAGACTCGTGATTCTCACTTCTAAATGCCGAGCGTTTGGCGAAGGAGCAATCACTACCTATTTTTCGTCTTAGGTTTGGCCGCCATGGCACGAGCGGGCTCGGACTCACGATCTCCCGGTTACGAAGCGAACGCTCTAACCACTGAACTACCGCGACCGGTTTTTTAATGTTTGAAATCCACTCAATATACACCCTGATTTGAAAACAACAATTGCAAAATATATATCTACCTAAACCTACTCGATACTCTAAGGCAAGATACAAAACAGGGAAAGTTTTTACGAGCAATTAAATTCAGCTATAGAAATAAAACGCTCAAACGTCTTGCAAGTTAAAGAGTTGTGATATTCTTACCGGAAGTTGAGGAGAATTTGAAAAGGATAATAAATCAAGATCGCTGATTCTGCAAGGTAACGATCAAACATTCGGTCGTTTGTTCGTCTGTTCATTTGTTTTAAGTACACATATTTCTCACATCAATCTGCTTATATTATATTCAACACGATTTTGATTCATGGTCAAATTCAAATGACTCGGACATGAACCGGGGTAAAAGAATATTTGCATTTTTAAGATTGCGGGAAAGGAAACGATGTTTAAGAATGTGATATATAGAAAACAAGTTTTAAAAATGTGGTAAAGATAACGATTTTTAAGAATGTGGTAATGAAAACAATGTTGTAAGAATATGGTAAAGAAATATTTTAGAGACGAAATACATATCTGTTTTTGACATTGTAAAATCGAATTAAAGCCGTTTTGAAAAAATCATACTTATTCTGATACATTTAACTTCCCACCCTCTTCTTAGACTAAATGTCCTCAGTGTTTAACAACAGTAAACTGATTGAACATTAGATGGCTGGAAAAAATGAGCTCTTGCCATTATTTTGATAGCGAAATAAACTATTTCTGAAAATCAATACTCGTCTGATATAATGAAAAGTCACTGTGATTCAAAATGAAGATATTATCATTTATGTTTATCAAAAAAAAAAAAAAAAAAAAAGATTCTTATGAAAAAGGAGCACTGTATGTCTCCTATTTTCTGATATTCTAAACCAATGGCATAACGTATGGATTGTTTCTTGCATCTATATTGATTTACCTTGTAGAAAATTCAGCTGATGTATAAATGATTATGTTGTGTTGTGTCTGTCTGTGTCTCTGTGTGTGTCTGTGTGTGTATGTGTGTGTGTCTGTCTGTGTGTGTCTGTGTCTCTGTGTGTGTCTCTCTCTGTGTGTATGTGTGTTTGTGCGTGTGTCTATGTGTGTGACATGTTTTGGATCCACTGACCTAATATTGTCAAACATTCGGGAAAACACTTGGTTTTCTTCTCCTAATAAAAACCAGATTACCTGCCTGTTAGTAAGACATGCCATTCGTTTGAAGTTAAACAATGAGCTGTGAGTGAGAACACGCCCTTTACATGTGATTTTAACTGGATTAGTAAAAAACCCGGAAGAACGTCAAACTAGATTACAGGAAAAGACGCACAGGTGTAAATTGATAATGAAGGTAGAATTCGTAATTATCTGGGTTTTTATTTTTTAGATTCCGTGATGTGCATGTAGTACTGTTAACATTTATTATCAAAATACACGCGTCAGTAGGCTTTTCTCACAACAATAAAAAAACACAGATACTTTTTGGTGATTTATCTGATTATGTAATTTATGTGATTATGTAATTTATCTGATTATGTAATTTATCTGATTTCATCTAAAGCTGTACTGTATATAATAGTGTAATTTATCTGATTTTGTCATTTATCCAATGATGTAGTTTATCTAAATCTGTAATTCATCTAATATTCTAATTTATCTAATGCTGTAATTTATTTGATTATGTAGCTTATCTACTGCTGAAATTTATCTAATGTTCTAAATTATCTAATGCTGTAATTTATTTGATTGTGCAATTTATATACTGCTGTAAGTTTGTCTTGTATTCATTGCAACTCCACGGAAATAAATATCTGTCATACAAATTTTGTTATACATGCAAAGGAATAGAAACATTTAAACCAATCCGAAGTATCATTCACAAACTGGATTCCTACGGTTTAAACTTCCATACGTTTTCACACATCCCACCTAAGTATAGCATGCTATACATATGTCATAAGAAGTGGTTCAGTGTCATGTAAATTCACTTATAATGTGTGAAATACACTGGAGACTAACTCAGTGAACCGGAAGCGGAAGCATAATTAATACTGGACGGGCGCATTTCAATTTCAGGTTTTCTCTAGCGGATACATTTTACAAGTTTCGGATGAACTTCGGGTTTTTATACAGATAAAATCAGAAAACACACTACTTTTGTTGTATATGATATTGGCTGGTTGGGGGGTTAATATTTATGTTTGGCTGTGATTGCACAGGCATGTGAGAGGATATCGTGGTTACCCACTCGAACACGCGGGATTATTCGGGAGGGGTGGGGTCTTGTTTTCTCCTACACTAAGGGCTCCTGCGCACCAACAGCCACGTAGTGACAAAATACATCCAAAAGACATTAAGAGAAATCGTTTCATTATTTCCTTAAAATAGATAATATTAAAACTTTTTTTAAGTCCAGTGGTATATTATGAAAACATGAAACCTACCCTCTGTGTATCTCCCTCAGATTTATCCGTAACAGAAACAACATCCGGTTAACGTCCATGCTATATCCGGCCATTCATCCATACGTCTGAATGACTTTAAAATCAAAATAAATTACATTTACACACCAACTTAATTCAGGATTTTACAAGAACAAAAGCACAGTCATCTCCGTTAGCAAAGAAATAAAGATCTAGTTCACAAGGTCAGCGATATTTCGATGTCAGATATAAAAGCGGTTTACGGGGATTGCAACCACATCAGGTTGACTTTTGAGGGGAAAAAAGGGGGGGGGGGTACTTTTTACCTTGCCATTTTGGGTCGTTATCCCTCGCCCTTTCTCAAAACCCCCTTTTGAAACGGATAGAAAATTGAAATGAATGAATTCTTTTAAAAAAGGTCACTTTTCATCTTGCCACTTTGGGGTATGTTTCCCCGCCTCGCCCTTTTTTCAAAATGCCCTTTGAAAATATTTTGGATCTCTGTCTTTTACGTAATATTTCGATGGAATGGAATCCGGGTCTGTCAAGTAAAAAAATGATATACAGTTATGTGCTTCATTATTGACCACGCGTGCTGTCTCCGTTAACACTACGTCATAGCTGCTTGAGGTTGGGGGGTCCTCTTAATTCAATTCATTATCGTATTGTTATACACAACATACATGTACAGAAGGTATACATGTACAAAGACACGCACACAGTGGCGGATCCAGGATTTCTGAAGGAGGGCACATGTAAAAGTTAAGTATTGGCCAAAATGTTCGGTCATTTTGAGTGACAAATCTGAAAGTTTGGCTCA